>CAUZXS010005656.1:10000-12500 GCA_963585895.1 Sepioteuthis lessoniana | reverse complement strand
ATACGTTTTTATGCCTACGTATATACGTTTCTGAATTCTTTGTCTCATATATGTACTATACACCTATTTATCGCTCTCTCTCTCTCTATATATATATATATATATATATGTGTGTGGAGGGGATTGGCGTAAATAAATTCTAGAAATGTATAATCACAAGAATATTTTTATTCTGATAAATTTAACTTCATTTGATAAAAGGAGAAAAAGGAAAATTAAAATTTTTGCAAGCTCATTTGTCTCTCGATTTGTCTGTTTTTCCTGCCCAACCAACTTACATATATCTACACTGAAAATTAACGTGAGTGTATGTCAGTGATCATAGATAAATATTCAATTCTTAATAATTAATCTAAAGGAGCAAACAATAAACACGGACACACAAACACACGTATATATATATATATATTATCAACTCTTACTTATAGCATGAATTCCCTGACTATCCGTTTTCATCGTTCATCGTTCTTAAAAAGTCCTCTAAATGACATCGGACCTCTACACAGAGCTGATAGATGATAGTCTTTCCAGGTCGGCTCACATTAGTGTGTCTATGTGTGGGTCCGCGTGAGAAATTTCCACATGAATCATCCTTGTTTCTCACACAGTGAGTACTGACAGTACTTTCAAATGATGCGATATGCTCTTCTAATTCCAGAAGCTTGTTATTTAAAATTGAAAAGGCATCATATTGTTTAAACGCATGAATTTTGCTTTATCTTGCCCCAATACCTCTTGCTGCCTACACAGAATTATACAGGTGACATTCGGTTTGGATAGGTGTATATCCAAGAAGTTCTAGATCATCTATGTAATCTGCATCTCTTATAATTCCTCTGGGATAATGTCAGCTTTTTACTGTTGCCTCAAATTATTTAGTACGTACTTCTTCTATGATTCAACGGATAGTTAGCATTTTATCGATTTCTTCAAAAACTGTTTTGATTTTTCCTAAGAATTTTCTCAACTTAAGATTGGATACTATTGAGAAGTAGGGCAGTATAAATCTTAACAGCTCTACCAGTTAGTCTTAGAATTCAGTAGTTCTTATTTATTTTGTGGTTATCTTCCTTGAGAAAGAAGAGAATGCGGCTTTTCGTCTATTTATCTGTTATTTTTTACTTATACTCAACGCTGAATACTCGAAAAATAATGTCGTCAAATTCTCTTGTCTTCCATACTTCAGGAGGTTTTTCCTCAGAGCCTGCAGTTTTTCTGGTTTTATTCATTTTTTTTTTTTTTCAATACTGTATCAAGTTTTTCATCCGCAAAACTGTCTCATTTTGTTGGCGATTAATAATTTTTATAGTAGTTTTATCTGTAACTTCAAGAAAATTTCCAATCAGATTCTTAAAATATTCTTTCCACTTCTGATATCTTTCTTCTTAGCTAGCCGCTTCAAGTTTTGCTCTCGAAGTGTTTTTTTCCTGTAAGTCCATTTACTGTCTGCCATGCTTATTACGATTGTTTTCAATCAAATTTCTGATCTCATTTATTTGTCCTTGGATGTACTGTAGTTCGTAAGAAGGCGGTAACTTGGTTTTCATATTCGTCATCTGGAGTTTGTCTATCAGATGTCTTCTAAACAGTATCGAACTTGTTTCTTACGGTTACAATGTATTGATTACATATATTGGCAAGTGTGGACCGGTCGTATAATAAAGATTTGCTCGTTTGTTTCTTATTTATGTGTAGGCTCAGTCGAATTATACTGATGCAGTTTTCTGATGGGGTGATTCTCCTTTAAAAGAGGAGTATACCTCGCTGTTCACTCCTTATTTATAAACAAATAATGTAGAAAGGCTTTTGAGTTATTTGGGTATTTGTAAGTCCATAGTTTTCCTTTTCCTTTTGAAATATTGAATTTAGGCATATAAGCCTCTTCTCGGGAAAACCTTTCTTAAATATTCACCATTTCTGCTTGAAGAGTTGAGTAAAAAGAATATATCATTTTCGCTGATGTCTATCTTGAGTATTGATGTTGCCATCAATGATCTGAACGCTGTGTTTGGAAATGGGTCGGACAAGAAAAGATGGCCAGATAGATGGTGTTGTATGCTCCATCTCTGGCATTAATGAGATGATCTTTGTGCAGTAGTTGCCATCAAATCTAAGCACACACTCTTGGTTAGATTTTCTGTGTTATTATGTGATTTTCAAGCACCAAGACTAAGAATCAGTCTAACACCACCAATGATGGCATTGATGTAATTTTTCCTTGCAAATATCGAGACAGATGACTTAATATTACTGTAATCATAGTATGTTCTAGTTTGTTATGGCAATATCTATGTTCCTGTTAGTGTATAAATTCTCTAGTCTTATCGGTTACATAGTAAAGTTCGAGTAGCGGGTTTATTCTATTTAAAGTTCTAACGTTAAGAGTTAAAACATTTAAAGAAATTTTGTCCCTAAGTTTAGTTTGTGCTCTATAACTGATTTTTCGAAAGCAGAACACTACCTTTGTTCGCATATGAAGGGCTATGTGGTCTGAACGTTT
>CAUZXS010005656.1:0-7500 GCA_963585895.1 Sepioteuthis lessoniana | reverse complement strand
CCCCTCTACAACCAACTGGTATCAAGAAATTCGGTTTTAAACGTCCTCATCTGATCACTTCGTCTGGAAAGGGTTAAGTATAATCAAGTCATCTATGAATTATTACGTAAGAGATTACGTTTCTGTTTCAATCATGAACCCAGGTACATAAAATGTCTACTTGCCATTTTCCTCCTACAAACTTTATCGTCTGAAGCTAGAGTTTCAACGGCGTATTTTCAGGTCACGATGAAAATTCGAACGATTAAATGAATCGGTCGAAATCCGTTTGCATTATTGAGGAACACCCATCAGATCATCATCCGGACGTTATTGACCTGCAATCAAATGACATGTTAAAAGACAAGTATAAAAGGGAAAACTTGTTTGACTTCTATAAATGCCTCCCAGTCGAAGGATATACAGGGGCTGAACAAAATAATCAAAAAACTTGATGTTATTACCATCTAATTCACGCCAAAGTTTATACAGCAATAAAATAGTTCAAACGGTCAAAAAAAAAAAAACGTTTGTCTACTCTTCAGACAGCTTATATCTTATTTTATTCAACTCAAATTATTTTTAGATATCTTCATTCATATTCGACAACAATGAAGGATATAAGAGGTTTCAAAAAAGAGCAACTTGTATGACTGATGACTGCGGTTGGCTGGAACCTTAGTCACAAAACTGCCAAGTTGGGTGATGGTTTGAGATAATTTATCGGCTGAACTTTAACAGCATGTCAACCATTCTAGACTTATTTTATGCCTCCTGGTTACGAAATTGCGTTCATTGTACCTTCATATTTTGTGTAGTTGTTTTTTAAGAGTTTTTGAACACGTTCCAATGGAATACAAATAATGTATAAATATTTCTAGTTCATCCATAGATAGGAGCATAACTAGTATAACCATTTGAGACCAGAGTGGACCTGGGAGTAATGGCAATGAAGAGATAATCCAAACTCCTCCAAATATCTAGAAATGGAGCCTCGCCATCAGATGCAGGACACAACTTTTGGGGGGGTCTTAAACTTCTGAAGGGGATTCAGTCAGCGTATACTAAGCCCTGTCGACGGAACAAGATAAGTTTGGAGGAACTGTGTCTAAAGTTCGCATAATAAAATCAATGAAAAATAACTCTAATATGAATAATTATGAACTGAAGGTGGAATTGTTTGACCGAGATTGCAGATATATATTGATCCGACCCAGAAATTTAGAGCCTTGACCCTATATGCAATTATATATATATAGATCCGACCAAGAAAGTTAGAGCTTTGAACCTACGAGTAATTCTATATATTAATCCGACCAAGTACACCTAGAGCCTTGACCCCCTATTCCATTATATATATTGATCCGACCAAGTAGATCTAGAGCCTTGACCCCATATGCCATTATATATATTGATCCGACGAAGTAGATCTAGAGCCTTGACCCCCTATGCCATTATATATATTGATCCGACCAAGTAGACCTAGAGCCTTGACCCCCTATGCCATTATATATATTGATCCGACCAAGTAGATCTACAGCCTTGACCCCCAATGCCATTATATATATTGATCCGACCAAGTAGACCTAGAGCCTTGACCCCCTATTCCATTATATATATTATTCCGACCGAGTAGACCTAGAGCCTTGACCCCCTATGCCATTATATATATTGATCCGACCAAGTAGATCTACAGCCTTGATCCCCTATGCCATTATATATATTGATCCGACCAAGTAGACCTAGAGCCTTGACCCCCTGTGCCATTTTATATATTGATCCGACCAATTAGATCAAGAGCCTTGATCCCCTATGCCATTATATATATTGATCCGACCAAGTAGATCTAGAGCCTTGACCCCCCTATGCCGTTATATATATTGATCCGACCAAGTAGATCAAGAGCCTTGACCCCCTATGCCATTATATATATTGATCCGACCAAGTAGATCTACAGCCTTGATCCCCTATGCCATTATATATATTGATCCGACCAAGTAGACCTAGAGCCTTGATCCCCTATGCCATTATATATATTGATCCGACCAAGTAGACCTAGAGCCTTGACCCCCTATGCCATTATATATATTGATCCGACCAAGTAGACCTAGAGCCTTGACCCCCTATGCCATTATATATATTGATCCGACCAAGTAGACCTAGAGCCTTGACCCCCTATGCCATTATATATATTGATCCGACCAAGTAGATCAAGAGCCTTGACCACCTATGCCATTATATATATTGATCCGACCAAGTAGATCTACAGCCTTGACCACCTATGCCATTATATATATTGATCCGACCAAGAAAGAGCTTTGAACCTATGCGTAATTCTATATAGTGATTCGAACAAGAAAACTTAGAGCCTTGAACCTATATGCTAATCTATGTATTTATCTGAATCAAGAAGACTTAGGACATTGACACTATATGAAATTCTATATAATGATCTGAACAAAAAGATTTAGTGCCTTGACCCTATATCCATTAATATGCCATGCATTTTTTTAAATCATCAAATCACACCTGGAAAAAATGACTGCATTTTTTAACGACCATCTTACCAAGTCAGTCTTATTCAAAACAGTTTGTCTAACCACTGTACTTCATTAAAATCCTTGGTGTTGGAATGAGTTATGATATTTGGATCAGCCTCATTATATGAAAAAAAAAATCTTTTCAAAGGTTAAGTATATGTTTATCAGCAACTTTTTGAACAAAAGAACCAGTTCTTTGAATTTTAAATGCTGCTAATACAACGTTTCGGCTGATCCATTCCCCCACCCCGAGAGAAGCAAAAAGAAAACATTTTTCTTGCAGCCATTTTGTTTTCCACGATAGAGTAAAAAAACTTGCTTTGGCAACATCAAGTATATGAACAAAAGGGCTAAGTCATCAGGTAAAATTCTATTACGTTAATGGCCCTTTTTATTGTTTCAGAAAGTATAATTTAGTCAATGTTGATTATAGGAGACTCCAAATTTGAACAAGAATTTAACAAAAATTAGTCTCCTGAATCAAGAATTTCATAGTTCTCATAGATTGATGATACGAGGAAGTTTATATAGGTATATAATCCTCCTATGAAAAACTTTGGAGTAATTAAAAAATAATAAGCTCTTTCCATATTTCTTTATAATCTTTTCTTCATTTGTTTTTTCAGCATGGTCCTCTAGGAATGAAGAAAATGTTTTTTGACTTCAATATTATCATTATTATATTACTCTTGGTGAGTTTCTCACACCAGCCTTAACTGATAGTCTTTCACTGGAGTCTGAACGAGAGTAAGTTTCCTCAGGTATTCGGGACTCTTCTCAGTACTCTGGCCGATCTTAACAATTCTGTAGTTTGGATAGTTTCGGCTCGTCCTCCAATTTCCATCTCTTCCAGCCCTTATTATCATTATTATAATCATTATTTGATTTCGTCTTTTTCAAGTGACCAATCGAGGTCTTACCCAAGAGACCTCGGGCGGACAAACATGTAGTACAACTACTTGGGACTCATTCAATTGTGATAACGAAGATGTCCTTAGAATGAATGTAGTGGAAATGAAAGCAATTTTCAGACCTTCACAAATATGTTAGGCTGTCCAGGTATGCTACCAATAAATCCATCGACCCGCTTGTTTTCAGTAGTCCCAGTGCTCCAACAATTACTGGTATTTGACTTACAGTCGAATCATGTTAAAATCATCGGATACTGCTAGATCACTGAAGCTAAGAAACAATGAGTCTATTCAATACTTAGAAGGGTTACCGTGGTGTAGTCGTTATCGCTGTAGGAAATGAACACGGCGATACGAGTTCAAATCCTGGACGAGACTGATTGCATTTCACATTGCACTAATACCCTTGGGAAAGGTATGAATCCAATTATTCTCCCTCCAGCTATGGGTAAATAGTAGGACAGACTAGGTTCTTCAGCCTTGGTTAGGCAACTAGTCTAGGAGAAGGAAAACTCTGAATTTAAACCTGTTAAACTCCGCTTAAAAATTGACCTTGTGTTATATCCTGCCCGAGCGGAGGGGTTGGTAAATAGTACCATTTAAGTAACAGCAGTTCGTAAATGTAACATGAGGCCTCTATATTTTTATTTAAGTAAAGCTTAACATATAACAGCAATGAGTGTTTTTGTTTGTTGGAGGTGCTACACTTGCCACGTTCAACCAGTTTCTACCTCTTTATATTTGGAAAACTTTGTAAATTCTTTACAAGCCAGGTTTCGATTACCTGAGACAGACATATCGATCAAGAAACATGTTTTATCGTAAAAAACCTTTCTCTATAATGTCTGGCCTGTTGGAATTTATATTTATGTCAGAATATATTGGAAAATCATTATTGACAACTAATATTAGCATCGATGAATTCTCATGGTGACTACATGAAATTATATGATGAGCTTAGCATAAGTTATCGTTTTAGGGAATGGAATTATTGATCCGGGTTCAAACCCTGTTCAAGGCTGTTTCACGTTAAACTAATACCCTTGGGAAAAGTATAAATTTTTCCCTTCTCCACCAGCTTTGGGTAAATAGTAGGACAGACGGAGTTCTTTAGCCTATATAAGGCAACCAATCTAAGAGAAAGAAAAGTCTTAATTCAAACCGTTTGGACTTTGCTTAAAAATGGACCTTGTATCGCTTTTTGTTAGTAGTTAATGGTTTGGGTGAATAAAAGTAAAGTTGGTGACCTGAAGGCTCCCTTTTCAATAGCTACTACACCGAAGTGTAGGGAAGGGGGCTACTCCTTTCCCTGGATTACTCCACTCACCCTTGATCCGTACCTTATAAAGCTGAGTGTCAAGCAAGGCTGCGTCAAGTACCATTGGTCTTTGGTATGAATCGACTTGGGATTGAACCCCGGACTATTAAGCGAATATTCTACCTATTAGGCCAATGGACCAAGTGAATATTACAGAAAATGATTTCATTTCAAGAAAACCATTATTTGATATATATTGAAACATGTATGAGAGAGAGAGAGAGAGAGAGAGAGAGAGAGAGAGAGAGAGAGAGAGAGAGAAACTAATACACTTACTCATAAACACACTCACAATTTAAATGAAAAAGAAATTATTCATTAAACCCGCCTGAAAAATTCTTAGTGATAAGATACAAATCAACACACTATTGGTGGTTGCAGATCAGCTGCCTTGAATTACTAACGAACTTACTCGATATACATGTATCACTTCACAAATTTTTACTTACTTAAAGATGTCTGTTTTCACTCAGGGGTACGAAAGAAAGAAAGAAAGAAAGAAAGAAAGAAAGAAAGAAAGAAAGAAAAAGGAGAAAGACAAAATTTACATAGTATTTTACGCTCTTCGAACATCGATATTAATCATATTTTACAGACATTTATTTCTTAATAAGTATATCTGATCAAAATTCAACTTTTGATAAATACAGGTTACATTGTTTGGTAGATAAGATAGTTATATACTTACCCTTAGCAATAGTAATCTATATTCGAAGCTGAAGTCTTTGGATGCTGATTTCCATGACCGGTAAGTAATTATCACTTAAAAGATTGGCAATATACAATATTTCTAATCTTTTATTTACCAACAGATCTCTCAGTTAGTCTTTTTAAATAACCAGGACTATATGCTCTGAAGGTAGAACTGTCTGACCAAGATTGCAGAGCATTAATACGTATTATACATACATACATACATACATACATACATATATATATATATATATATATATATATATATATATATATATATATATATATATATATATATATATACATATATATATAATAAAATCATATCTAAAAATGGCGGCACTGTTTCATCAACATTTTACAAACAAAAACAATTGGTTTAACCCTTAAATGAGGGGGGGCAAAAAAGTTCATTGCCTGACAAAGATACATCAGAGAATGTGACTAAATGAAGTTTATTCTTCAGCATAGTGCCCTTAGTAGTCAGCATACTTCTTTAATCGTTGTTACAATATTTGGATCTCACTGATTAAAAAAAAAGTTACTAACAGTACATATGATGTCATCAGTCTGTCCACGTACTTCTTTAAAATCCTTTGTATTATTTTGTATTTTGTATATATATATATATATATATATATATATATATATATATATATATATATATATATATATATATACATATATATATATATATATATGCGCGTAATAAAAACAAAAATAAGGACCACGCCAAAAATAATAAGTAAAACAAAAAAGTGCAGATGTATTACATTCGAATCAGCAGAAATTATACTTTTTGGCTGGGTCGACTAGAAACATACACTTTACAAAAAGTGTCAGCTTTCCAAATCATTTGAACTTTGACCTTAAATATCACCACCACCTTTGAGAAAGTCTGTCAAATTTATCCTAGTGATCTTTTCACCAAACTGACGGGAATCATCCCTGATTTGTCAGAACAGACACCGGATATTTAGGCACAGGTGTTGAATGTTGCGTTTGTGACAACTTCCGACACAGATTATGTGGAAACTAATTCAACGAAACTTTACAGATGTTCCAAGTTGTACCTTACGTTGAGAATAAAACTGAAAATATATAATCTCCAAGGTAAAAATGAAAAATAAGATATAATGTTGGTAGTTCCATAAAGTAAGTGTTACTTCTAAAAAAAAGTTTATTTATTTACGTCAGATTGATGAAAAAAAATCATCAGTATAATATTTTTGAATGTAGTACTCATTTAGTTTAAATACTCGTCGCAAACTTAAACTTTCAGGAGCTGTTTAGTGGTTGCAAGTCTTTTCTCCACTTCAGCAATCTCCTTAAAATTTTTGATGATTTTTATTAACGCTTTAGTTACGAGTTCAAGTCTTCCTCAGTTATCCATTTTATTTTTATTATGAGTGCCTTGATTTTTCATATCAAAAGTAAGTGGAATATCTAAATGAAAACCAAGTGACCGCAAGTTTTCTAAATACTTTCAAGTATTTCATCAGTATTGTAACTGAATTTAGATATTCTTTCATCTGGATGTGTTCAGTTCTTCCTTTGGTTTCCATTTCCTGCAAACATCGCAAGACCTGTCAGTACTGCTCCAAGCACACCAGCTGTAGTCTACCAGAGTGTCATGTTTATATTCGAAAAGTTTTCCTTTCAAACTTCTGGTTATTTTTATCAAGGCTTTATTCCATGATCGGTTAGGTCAGTGATATCCACAATCTATTTACCCATCTCTTCTTTATTTATAACAAGATCTAATCTCCTGGTCTGAATTAGGAGATATATTTTATGCCCGTGGTGTAATGGTTATCGTCTTAGGAAATGGACATGGTGACACGAGTTCAAATCCTGGCCGAGACTGATTGTATTTCACATAGCACTAATACCCTTCGGAAAGGTATGAATTCAATTATTCTCCTTCCAGCTATGGGTAAATAGTAGGGCAGACTGGGTTCTTCAGCCTGGGTGAGGCAACTAGTCTAGGAGAAGTAAAAGTCTGAATTCAAACCTGTTAAACTTCGCTTAAAAATTGACCTTGATTGACCTTGTGTCG
>CAUZXS010005655.1:0-174510 GCA_963585895.1 Sepioteuthis lessoniana | reverse complement strand
GACACAACATTACAAGTATGGAGTACTTAGTGTGGATCGAACTCACAACGACTCGGTACTCACTGATATACGGCACCTGGCCATCTTCTTAACAACCATCCAACCATAACGAAGTGACTTGTAATTTGAAACAGAGAGTGATAAAGACAGAAATAAAGCGAAGAGTTAAAATATATATAAGAAAAAGAGTAAAATGTGTGTGTGTGTGTACAAATGCTAATAAAAGATATATATATATATATATATATATAGGTCTCTCTCGATATATTTTCTTTCCATCTCTCTCTTGCACTCATATATATATATATATATATATATATGTGTGTGTGTGTGTGTGTGTGTGTGTGTTTGTGTGTGCGTGTGTGTGTGTATGTATGTATGAGTGTGTGTGTGTGTGGAGAGAGAGAGAGAGTAACTTTTGGAGAGATGGTAAATGAAAATACACTGAAGAAAGTAAAAGAATATATATGTACTTGTATGTGAGAGAAAGAGACTTAAAATATACATATCGTGAGAGAAAGAAGTAAGTCAAAAATATATATATATTTTATATCATCAACACAATTGTTTTCCTTCTAAATAATTCAGCCTAAATTCGGTGAGAGAGAGAGAAATCTTTGCATAACTTTCGACTTTAGAAGTTTTTTTTTAAATGAGTGCAAAAGAAAAAAAGAAAAAAGTAAATTTTAAAGTCTCTTTCCGACAAATGGAGAAGAAGAAAAAGAAAAGCAAGAAAAAATTATAAGGTTAAAAAATAAAATAAAACAAAAAGAGGAGGAAGGTGAGAAAATATCGTTTTAATTCGCCCTTGTGCCTGTGAACGAAACAAGTGGTAGTGCGTGAATGTGTGTGAATCAAGTGAGGTCATTAAGGGAAAAAAACACAACGATTAGAGAGGAGGAGGAGGTAGAGACGAGCGAGGAGGAGGAGGAGACATAAGGTTAATCTTGTAAGTAAAATAAAAAGATGAACTTTTTTTTTTTCCTCTTGTATATGACGACACTTGATATGAGAGCTCACAAAAAGCAACCAGAAGTAAATTCAATAAATAATGGAGTAAAAGAAAGAGAGAAAAACGTCCATATTGAGTGAACAGGTTTCATTGATAATTCGTTTGAATGACCGTGGAGAGGTGGATTTGATGTTTCACCATGTTGGAAATAAACCCCTAGAACAGGGTGAGTTGTATCGCACCTACTTAGAGGAGGGGTAAAGAAAGGGGAAGACAAAGAGGAGAAAGAAAATAGAGAAGGGAAAGAGAGAGAAAGTGAGGGGAAAAAAGAGATAAAAGAAAAGAAGAAAAGTGGATGATTGGGTTTTACGGCGTATCAACTCGTGCAGGTTATTTACTGCCAAATCCTGTTTATACATATAGATATATTTTAAAATATTATTTGTAAACGAATAGTTTGTCGTTAACAATTTTTAAACGAGCCAGAGCTCATTTGTTTGCACATAGTTAAATGGTTTCAAGTATTGCTATTTAACACTAATAGTTTTATTTGCACACAGTAAAATGGTTTCAAGCATTGCTATTTAACACTAATAGTTTTATTTGCACACAGTTAAATGGTTTCAAGCATTGCTATTTAACACTAATAGTTTTATTTGCACACAGTTAAATGGTTTCAAGCATTGCTATTTAACAATAATAGTTTTATTTACACACAGTTAAATGGTTTCAAGTATTGCTATTCAACACTAATAGTTTTATTTGCACACAGTTAAATGGTTTCAAGCATTGCGATTTAACACTAATAGTTTTATTGCACACAGTTAAATGGTTTCAAGCATTGTTATGAAATACAAATAATTCAGTTTAACATCAGTCATTTGTTTGCACACAGTTAAATGGTTTCAAGTATAGAAAATGTTTAAACAGTTCTATTTGACTCTAACAGGTAATGCCACTCTAGATCAGAGTTGACCTGGGAGTGATGGCAAAGAAGTTATACTCTACATTGCCCAAAACTCCAGGATGAGAGCCTCAACATTACATGGCTTATTGTCATATGCAGGACACTCATGGGATGTGGGTGTCTTACCTCTCTGAAAAAATGCAGTCAGTGTATTCTCCAGCCCAGTTAGCTCGGGTTAGAGAGAAAGAGAGTAGAAAATAAGAGAGATGACATGAGAGGGAAAAAGAGAAAAAAGAAAAGGAAAGAGGATATGAGGAAATAAGGGAAGAAAAGAGATAAAGAAAAGGTAAAATTCAGGAGGAAAAAGAGAGAGAGAGGGGAAAAGGGGGAAAAGAAAAAAAATGTGGAAGAAAAAGAGAGATGATAGGAGGAAAAAAATAAGAAAAAAGAGAAAAGTGAGAAAAGAGAGAGAGAGAGAGAGAGAGAAATATGGAGGAGAGATGAGTGAAAGATAAAGGAGAAAGGAGGGAAAAGAAAAAAGGAAAATGAGAGAGAGATGAAAAGAGGGGAAAAAAGAGAAACTAAGAAACAAAAGTGAGGAGGAAAATGGTGAAGAGAGAAAAGTAGGGGAGGAAAAAGAGAAATAATGATGGAAGAGAGAGGGAGAAGGGAAAAGAGAAAGGAAAAAAAAGAGAACAGAAAAACAACAGGAAGAGAAGAGAGAAAGAAGGAAAGAAAGGAAAAAAGGAAGAGGTAGTAAAGAAGAAAAAGAGAAAGAAAGAAAAGCACAAAGAAAGAATGGAAAGAGGAGTGACAAGGGTTAAGAAAGAGAAGTGTTAAATTATCATTTCACGATTAAAAGTTATATTTTTATTAAATATTTTATTGTGATATCCTATCTCAATAAAATTGTAGAAAGGTTATACAAGGGTCATTTAATAAATAAAAGAAATTCATCTATCTGTTTATCTACGAAGATCATTCAAAAAGAAGGGAAATTTGGTTGGTTGGTTGGTTGGATTTTCTGGCATATCAACCTTTGTAGGTTATTTAACACCAAATCCATTTTTATGAAAATAATTCTATTTCAAACAATTCAGTTTAGCATAAGTACGCAGTTTAAATGTAAGTACAGTTTAATTGTGAAAAACATTTCTATTTCAAGCTATTCAGTTTAGTCAAGCAGTTCTAATTCAGTTTAGTATAAGTACAGATTTTCTTTTCACACAGTTAAATGTCAAAACAGTTCTATATTAAACAATTCAGTTTAGTGTAAGTACACTTTCAATGTCAAAAACAGTTACATTTCGAATAATTCAGTTTAGCAAAAGCACACAGTTTAAATGTAAGTACGATTTAATTGTCAAAAACATTTCTATTTCAAGCTATTCAGTTTAGTATAAGTATGCCATTAGTTCTATTTAACCCAGAGATAGAGCCCTGTCAAGTGCTACCACACCGGGCTAGAGTGGACCAGGGAGAAATGGCAATGAAGGGGTGCTCTGTATTCCCTAAAGCCCAGCATTACTGGAACCTCACCATCAGATTGTTGTGTGTCATATCCAGGACACTCATTGGGTGGGGGTTTATCCCTCTGCAGAGGTGCAGTCAGTGTATTCTACAGCCCCAGCCGACTGGGCAATATGCAGAGTTAAATGTCAAAACAGTTTTATTTCAGATAATTCAGTTCAGCATAAGTACACAGTTTTGATGTCAAAACAGTTCTATTTCGAGCAATTCAGATTAGCATAAGTATGCAGTTTAAATGTCAAAACAGTTCTATTTTAAACAATACAGTTTAGCATAAATACGCAGCTTGAATGCAAAAATCAATATTGCGAAGGAAGCACGGTTTAGTTCTATTTAACTCATAGATAGGACCCTATCAGGTGCTACCACTCCGGGGCCTGAGTGGACCTGGAAACAATGGCAATAAAGGGGTACCCCACATTTCCCAAAGCACCAGCATTACTAGAACCTCACCATCAAATTGTTTAGTGTCATATCAGGACACTCGTTGAGGTGGGTCTTACCCCTCTGCAGTTGGCGTATTCTACAGCCCCAGCTGACTGGGCAAAAATTTTTTTGAAAGAAACAAAATGAATTTTTTTTCAGAATTTCCTTCTACATTGTTTGGAATTGTTTTAATCTTACAAAAATATTTGTTTCGAGGCTATTCAAAATGGTGGAAAATCAGAGTGCTTCATGTTTGAACAGAGGTCTGCTATGAAATTTTTGCTGGCTAAGAAGAGCAAACCATGTGAAATTTACAGAAAAATGTGTGATATGTATGGAGAAGCAAGTTTTCGTAAAAAAAAAAAAAAAAAAAAGTCTTTACAAATGGGCTAAACATGGGTTTGCCACTACAAGTCTGAAACAAAAAGACATCAAGTGGAAATATACTGACTCTCCAGTAAAGAAAAAGTTCTGGGCGTAACAGTCAGTAAAGAAGGTCATGCTGACAGCATTTTGCAACATGAAAGAATCCATCACTATTGATTTCCTTGAAAAAGGTGCAATTGTAAACAGCTTTGTCTTGCCAAAATTCACTTTATCTATTGAATGAATCTGGTGTGTATATATATATATATATATATATAAATAAAAGTAAAATTGGCAACTGTAGTCAAAGGTGACCCAAAGGCTCCCTTTTCTATCACTATTATAGTGAGGAGTAGGTGAGGGCACAACTCCTTTTCCTGGATTGCTCCACTTTACCCTTGATACATATCTTATAATGCTGAGTGTTAAGCAAGGAGGTATCAAGTACATTTTTTGAATCTTTGGTAGGACCTGACATGGGATTGAACCCTGAGCCACTGGTGAGCACTCTACTCATCGGCAAATGGACTAGTATATATATGTGTCTTTTTGTTTAGTATTATGTAATGAATCATATATACCATGGAATTTCCATGGGACCCAGGAAGTATATTTCATCTCTGAGAACTAAACTGTAATTTGGTACAAAGAGGTTTTGGTTTCTTCTGTTTAATGGCATATCAACGTTCATTTAATGCTAGTAGAAGAACAGCAGTGAGACTATTAAACCCATAAATGAGGGATAAGGAGGTTCATGCCTTTCCCAAGATTAATTCAAAATTGAATGTAATAACACAACTGAAGTTTGAACTCACTAACTACAATATTGTAGTCCAGCACATTGACCACTACACTATGGCAAATCCCCACATTAGGTTTTCTGGTTTGGTTTGGTTTCTTTGTTTAATGGCATATCAACCTTTGTAGGTTATTTAATGCCAAAGCCATTCTCCTAGAAGAACAGTAGTGGTACTATTTAACCCATAGCTGGAAGGATAAGGGGGTACATACCTTTCCAAAGGGTATTTGCCTGAAAGTGAACGTAATAGCACAACTGGAGTACGAACTTGCTTACTACGATTCCGCAGTCCATCGCTTTAACCATTACACCATGAGGACACCCCATTAAGTTTTCTAATCCCACAACTGTATGTAGTATATAGGGTCAAAGCTAAATTGTTATTGAAAAGAAAAACATTCTATTTTAAAAGATATATAAAATATCTAAACACTTCTCACTAACATTTCACTTACAACTCATCCAATCCCTCATCTAATAGTTTGCCCAGTCGGCTGTTGGGGGCTGTAGAATACACCGACTGCATCTCTGCAGAGGGGTAAGACCCCCCCAACGAGTGTTCTGGATATGACACTAAACAATCTGATGGTAAGGTTCCAGTAATGCTGGAGCTTTGGGGAATACGGAGTACCCCTTCACTTACAACTCAGCTTTGGGGAATGCAGGGTACCTCTTTATTGCCATCACTCCCAGGTCCACTCTGGCCCGAAGTGGTAGCACCTGATATGGGCCCTATCTATGGGTTAAATAGAACTAACAGCATACTTATGCTAAACTGAAACCATACTTATATTCAAACTGCGTGCTGATGCTAAACTGAATTATTTGAAATAGAACTGGTTTTTGACATTGAAACTGTATTTACACCAAACTGAATTGTTTAACATAAAACTGTTTTGTCATTCAACTGTGTGTAAACAACATCTGTACTTATACAAAACTGAATTAGCTGAATTAGAACTGCTTGACTAAACTGAATAGCTTGAAATAGAAATGTTTTTGTCAAACTGTGTTTTCATGCTCAACTGAATTGTTTGAAATAAAACTGCTTATTTACATAAAAATGGATTTGGTGTTAAATAACATACAAAGGTTGATATGCCAACCAACCAAACCCACACACACTCATCTTATAATCTCAATTGGCTAACTGATTTTTCCTATGGGGCATTTATTTTTTTAAAAAGAAGGTGGCTGTCCGTATTAGCCAAAATGAAAGAAACCATAGGTTGGGTCCACAAAAGAAAAAGAAACAACTGTCAATAGATTTACATGGCCATCTTTATAGATGACTTTGTCATACCTTCCCTCAAACCAAAGTTGGAGGCAGTGTATGTAATACTGAGCTTTTAAACAAAATGGACCCAAACTATAGCAGATGAAGTGGGGGACTCCAGCCCTCTTTCTCACAGTGGCTATCTGTTTCTCAGAACTAACTGTACTTGAACTGTCCTGCTCAATATATAAATTGCAAAATAGATCTCCACGATTCCACCCAAACTATCTGCTTGTACTTGAACTGTCCAGTTCAATATATAAATTTCAAAATGGATCACCACGATTCCACCCAAACTCTTGGTTTTTCCATTTTGATCACCCAAGTACCAAAGACATTGAAAATAATAGATACTCATCTCTTAACCTTTGACCTTTGCTATCAGTAATGACTTGAGAGTATGATAGAAAAAAATAATTATAATGTTGAAGATATCCTGAAGAAAGTTTGGCAGCAATGACAAGATCAGTTTTATTTGCTTAATGGCATATCAACCTTCAGGGGGTCATTTAATGCCAAAGCCATCATTGTTGAAACCAAAGGAGGAAATAAAGGACTTCATACACTTATCAAGTGTAGATAACACGATGAAATTGTTCATATCAGGTAAGGAAAAATTTGACAAATCAGAGCCCACCATCAATGGCAGAAGTCGTTTCACTTAACATAGAAATTTAGCTTGTGACTTGTCACCCTCTCTATAACTCACTGTCCATGTTTTAAAAATCTGCAAGTTTCTCCCACTCCTAATAATAGTTCTTATGAGTGATCCTTTATTGACGATCACACAGCCAAGCTCTAGGATCACTGGTGGCAGAAGATGGCCACCACATTCTATAATCCTTTCATCTGATTTTAATCTTGAGAAAATCCTTCTCTTTCTATTTTATCACCTCGCTTTTAAAACTCTTTTTACCACCAAAATTTGTACAGTACCACATAATACTACTTTTCTTAGAGAATCGTAAGACCTATCATCTGATGAATTTCAACTAATCTAATCATTATTGAAAAGATTTGGTTTGCTTTTATGGCATATCAACCCTTGTAGGTTATTTAATGCCAAATCCTGTTTTTACATATATAATGAAGATATGATTTGTGAAGTCATTTTTTAATGAGCCTGGCCTCATTCTTTCGTAGACAGTTAAATGGTTCCAAGTAATTCTATGTAATATGAATATTTCCATTTATTATAAATCATTTGGGGGTGTCCTCATGGTGTAATGGTTAAAGCGATGGACTGCGGAATCGTAGTACGCGAGTTCGTACTCCAGTCGCGCTATTACGTTCACTTTCAGGCAAATACCCTTGGGAAAGGTATGAACCCCTTTATCCTCCCAGCTATGGGTTAAATAGTACCACTACTGTTCTTCTAGGAGAATGGCTTTGGCATTAAATAACCTAATTAGAGTTGATATGCCATTAAACAAAGAAACCAACCAAACTATAAATCATTTATTTGCACAAAGTTAGATAGTTTCAAGTAATTCTATGTAATATGAATATTTTCATTTATTATAAATCATTTATTTGCACACAGTTAAATGGTTTCAAGTATTGTTACGTTTGCACACATTTAAATGGATATAGATGTATGATTTATTACTCTTTCATTTGCACACAGTTAAATGTCAGAACAGTTCTATTTCAAACAATTCAGTTTAGTATAAGTACACAGTTTAGTTCTATTTGACCCATAGATAGGACCCTATCAGTTGCTAACACTCCAGGCCAGAGTGGATATGGGAGCGATGGCAATAAAGGGGTACTCTGCATTCCCCAAAACTCCAGCATTACTAGAACCTCACTATCAGATTGTTTAGTGTCATATCCAGGACATTGGTAGAGGAATTTCTTTTTATCCCTTTGCAGAGATGCAGTTGGTGCATTATAGAAAAGAAAGACTTTATTTCAAAAATGCTTCTAATCAGTGCGTTTGCTTTTTTCACCAGGCCACATTGATCAATACTGTTAAAAAAGACTGTGGTGTTATGGTTATTGTCGTAGGAAATCGACACGGCGATATGAGTTCAAATCCTAGACGAGACTGATTGCATTTCACATAGCACTAATACCCTTGGGAAAGGTATGAATCCAATTATTTTCCCTCCAGCTATGGGTAAATAGTAAGACAGACTAGGTTCTCTAGCCTTGGTGAAGCAACTAGTCTAGGAGAAGGAAAACTCTGAATTCAAACCTGTTAATCTCTGCTTAAAAATTGACCTTGTGTCATATCCTGCCCGAGCGGAGGGGGTGGTAAATATAAAAAAAGAACACCTCCCCACACACAAAAAAGAGTGATCATCTGAGAAAGGCCAGTAAATGTACTGAATGAATCAGCTAAAATATAAAAATGAAAGCAAAAAAAAATCAGTTTAAAAGTCTAAACACCTTTTGGAATGACAATGATTCATCACAAAATAATAAAAGTTATTTGTATTGGACACATTAAGCTAAAAATAAACATAGGTTCTATTTTATTCTTTGTGTATGGCTGTGCAAAATTTTTAGTATAGAGAAAAAAATTAGTGTTCGTGTTTTGTCAGCTAGTTCATGCACAAGAAGCCATAAAGCTCGTTCATAAACAGGGCCACACACACAGTACATACAGAAGACATGACACAGGTCTAAGATAAGTTGTCATACCGAGATTAAAGAACCTAGTTTGACCTACTACTTACTGATAACTGGAGAGAGAATAGTGGGATTCATACCTTTCCCAAGAGTGTAAGTACTATGTAAGATGCAAACAGCCTTTTTCAGGTTTTTAAAATCGGATAACAGAGTCCACTTTCTACAATGATACCAGTTACACAAAAAGTACCTCTCAAGTATAGACAAGCGTGTATAAAGAATTTGAGTTTATTGTACACCACAATTCAGTACTTCATTGATACTGTTTAAAAATTAATCACTTTACAGTAGCACTAGTAATAATACTCATAATAATACAAGCAAGTTTAGGCTATTTGATGTGAGAGATGAAACAATTAATCACATCATAATCCAATGCCACAAACTGGCACAGAAGGAATGCAAGCACAAGCATGACAGGGTAGGAATGGTGGTACACTGGGAATTGTGCAAATGGTTACAATTTGACCATACTGACAAAACAAAAATTGTTCTAGAAAGAAAACAAGATGCACAAAATTCTCTGGGACTTTGAGAGAGAAATAAACTACCCAATCCTGGTCAGAAAACCAGATCTAATTTTACTTGATAAAAACACAAAAGGAAAAAATTTGCTAACAAGTAGATTTATTCCAGCGGATCACAGAATGAAAATAAGGGAACGCAAAAAAACTAAATAAGACATGGACCTTGCCAGAGAATTTTAAAAAATGTTGGTGTGGTTTGGTTTTATGGCATATCAACTGGTGCTGGTTATTTAATGCCAAATCCTCTTTATACATATATATTAAATACATATGATTTGATTTGGTTGGGTTTTATGGCATATCAACTGGTGCTGGTTATTTAATGCCAAATCCTCTTTATACATATATATTAAATACATATGATTTGATTTGGATGGGTTTTATGGCATATCAACCATTGCTGGTTTTTTAATGCCAAATCCTCTTTATACATATATATTAAATATATAGGATTTGGTTTGGTTTGGGTTTTATGGCATAACAACCATAGTATGTTATTTAATGCCAAATCTTCTTTATACATATATATTAAATATATAGGATTTTGTCTGGTTTGGGTTTTACGGCATAACAACAATGGCAGGTTATTTAATGCCAAATCTTCTTTATACATATATATATTAAATATCAATGATTCGTAAACATATTTTGTAGATACACACTGTTAAATGATTAAATAGTTCTATTTCTAACAATTCAGTTTAGCATTTGGTTCCGAGTGTTGCCATGTATCACTAACAATTCAATTAAACATCAGTCATTTGTTTATACACAGTTAAATGATCAAACAGTTCTATTTCAAACAATTCAATTTAGAATAAATCATTTTTCTGCACACAGTTTAAATAGACAAACAGTTCTATTTGACCCATATATAGGACCCTTTCAGATGCTACCACTCCTAGGTCCTAGGAGTGATGTCAATGAAAAAGTACTCTGCATTCCCCAAAGCTCCAGTATTATGGAGCCTCACCATCAGCTGGTTTAATGTCATGTCCAGGACATTCGTTGGTGGGGGGGTTCTCACCCCTTTGTACCATAGCCATGATATGACTATGTGTGAAACGTACATCGAATGTCCATAAAGATAGAACATAGGAATCTTGAAATTCGAAAAACACGTAACAACTTCTCAGGTCAGGTACGAAACTTTTTATTACTCATGAGTTTAAAGGTTCTTCAACATAAGGAGAGAGAGGCACAACCTTTCTATGCTGGCTTTTTCATCTGCCCCCACCCCATCTCATGCGACACCTGCCCAAGGCCTCCACAAGCAAGCAAAAGTCAACCGTCTCGTTTGGTGTCCAGTTCTCAACTCTCTAACTTTCTTCAAAATCTCCCAAAATCCTCTGCGCGCTTCCAGTGTGTGACGTCACCCGCACTCTGTAACCTTATTTCCCTTCTTGGGCTATTGTGACATCTCTGAGTGATACATCCGCTCTGTGCGCCTGCGCATGAACACCTGTTTTAATGTTGTACCTAAGTAACCCATGCACTGAGCCGAAAGGTTCTCAGCCTAACTAAACCCAAAGGCATAAACCAAAATCCCTCAGCCATTATATTACACCTTTGCAGAAATCCAGTCAGTGTATTCTACAGTCTCAGCAGACTGGGCTGAAAAATATCTTGAGAGACGACAGTAATACCAATTATAGTTGGAGCACTTAAGACAATCCCAAAGAACCTGGAAAAGAGACTGTGGGAACTGAAGATCTGAGACAGTCTAGACCAGTGTTTCCTAACTGGTGTTTTCTAGAACTTTTGGGTTCCACAAGTTAGAGTACATACATGGTGCATTCAATAAGTTGCCAAACTTTTTTTGTACAGGCATTTAAAGTTGTCGTAGACACTTGAAAATTCAGTATGTTATCGCTATACATCCTATAAGATGACTGACCAGTTTTTATGATTTCAGGTTAATGTGTGGCGATTTAGGAATTACCAAAGAACTCCCAACCGGATGTAGACTCGTCGGCTGCCTGATACAAAATGTATAAATGCGTCGCCACGCATAAGGCTCCACGCATCCATCCGGTTTAAAATCAGAAAAAAGAAAAATAATAAAATGTAAAGTAGCCAATGAGAAGCGGTCGCGCCAAAATTAGAAGGATTTTGGCGTGGCGAATTTGGAGCCGGTGAAAAGATATAAATACTCAGGTTTTCTGTGAACCTCTCTCTTTTCGGGTAGTGACATCGAACCGACAACACCGTTTTTACTATCTGGTGTTTTGGGCACCATGCTATGTCTTTAGACGTAGCGTTGGTTAGTCCATTCACCAGGTAAATAAAGGAAAGTCTGAAAGAAAAGTTTTTCGTCTTTTATCTGTCTCTATCTTTCTTTGTATATTTCTATGGACCTTCTTTGGGCAAGGCATTGCACCGGCCAAGTCAACGTGGGATAAAACTAAATAACCAAAATATGGAGTCAGATATCTTACGGCAACACAGTCTTGCCCTTAGCCACTGAGTATCATAAAACCTTTTAAACCCCACAAATGAACAGCTACAGCAGCAATTGGAATACACCCTACTAAAGCCTGATTGTCACAGCTAGTGAATTTCAAAAATGTAATCTGGACGTGATGACACTTTAGAAGAACGA
This sequence comes from Sepioteuthis lessoniana, assembly GCA_963585895.1. Lineage (NCBI taxonomy): Eukaryota > Metazoa > Mollusca > Cephalopoda > Myopsida > Loliginidae > Sepioteuthis > Sepioteuthis lessoniana. The sequence goes on along the minus strand of CAUZXS010005655.1, from coordinate 162,488 downwards.
TATGCAATAAAATTCTGTTTTAAACTTGGAAAAAATGCCACAGAAACGTATGGAATGCTTCAGACTGCTTTTTGACTATCTTGCATGAATTGAGCATCAGTTTTTGAGTGGGATAAGAGATTCAAGGAAGGTGGGGAGTCTGTGAGGGATAATGAGAGGTGTGGGAGGAGTAAGGAAGTCAATACACCACAGTTGAGTGGCCAAACGGTTAGGGTTACTATGTTGAGGTTTTAAGGGAGTTCAGGAAGAGATTCCGTCAGAAGAGGCCAGCACTCTTCAAATCGGGTCAGTGGTATTTCCACCAGGACAATGCACCAGTCTACAACTCCATCGTTGTCACAGACTATTTGACCAAGATGGGCATCAAGACAGTTGCGCAATCTTCCTAAAGTTCAGACCTTGCTCCCTGTGACTTTTGCTTATTCCCTAAGCTCAGAGGCTGTTGTTATGAGACAATTGAGGAGATGAAAGAGGCTGTGACGAAGGTCATTGACACGCTCACACAAGAGGACTTCCATGGGGCCTTGCAGAAGTTGTTGGAACGGTACAACAAGTGCATGGCAGCTGGAGGAGATTACTTCAAAGGGGACTAGAGTTTCGTGTGTATACTATCAATAAAAGTGCCCATACAAAAAAAAGTCTGGAAACTTATTTAATGATCCTCGTATTTATTAATAACAGTATATAATAACTTTTATGCATGGGTTCCCTGAAACATGAAAACTATTTCCAAGAGTCCACAAGAGAAACACTGCTCTAGCTAAGCTAGAATAATGAATACTTGCTTCAGAAGTACATATAATAAAATTGGAACGATAAGCAAGAATGTTGAGAAGAGACCTGGAAAGCTAAGGAGGATTGCCGTCACATGAATTTCTATGTTATCTCTGATGTGAAAAACTTGAAAAGAGAATAATAATGCCATTATACAGTTTTAAATAAAACACCTTCTGTCTTCCTTTTAGAGATTCTTTAGCAAAAAGCTTATATACATTGCCTACACATTAATTTAAATATTTAACACCGAAATAATTTGATGTAAGTTGGCAGACCATAGTTATGGGCTACTCAAAGGCTCCCTTTTCAATAGCTACTATACCAAGGCGTAAGAAAGGGCACTACTCATTTGCTTGGCTTGCTCAACTTACCCTTGATCTATACCTTATAATGCTAAGCAGCAAGTACCATTTTTTGAGTTTTTGGTATGACTCAACCTGGGATTGAACCCTGGTCTCCAGGACCATTGGCAAACACTAACCCCTATGCCAATGGACTGGTAGTGAAGATAAAATTTAACATTGTAGACTGAGAATTATCTTTAAAAAAATTTTAATATTTCAAAATAACTTATATTACCTTTAAATAACTTTAATAAAAAAGAATTATAGCAAATAGCCATTATTAAACATATATAATATTTATATCATAAAATTTTTGAAAAAATAAATAAATAAATAAATAAATAAATAAATAAAAAGTCAAAGCCATTATTAAACATTCATATTTATATTTTATCTTTAATTTGTAAAATACCAAAAAATCTATGGCCAACGGCTATTTTTAAACAATATCCTTTATCTGTTTCTAAATTACTTAACTTCCTGTTCTACATGAGATTTTTTTTGTACTGAATATTAATTTTTAGAATTATTAATAAAAAATTCTTATAACATTTCAAAAAGGGGGAAAAAATTGTTTAATATCTCTGATGATTTGATTTTTAAAAAATAAATGTTATTTCTTAACTTTTGGTGAAAAAATGAAAAGTCAGAGCTACTTGTCACACAATGTTTTTATTAGACTCTTTTAAAAGTTTTCAAAATTATTTATATTTATTTTTTAAAATACCTTATTTCCAAGGATTAAGCTTGTGTGTGTGTGTATATATATATATATATATATATATATATATATATATATATATATATATATATATATATATATCCATCTTCAAGTGACCTCGTATTTAACGTCTGATTTGGTTAGAATCAACTGAACAAATATATATATATTTGTTTGCATTAAGCAATATAAGGATATTACCGATTAAAAAGCTTTTAGCTTTAAATTATATATATATATATATATATATATATATATATATATATATATATATATATATATACATACTGTGTGTGTGTGTGTGTGTGTGTGTGCTGGGAACGAACAAATCGTTATAGAAACGTTTTTCTTAAATTAAGAAAGTGCTCAGATACTCGCCAGCAGAGCAGGATAAAACTTAAGTAAATTATGTAAGCTTGTTAAACTTTAAGTTTCATGTATTCGATAATATATTTCTATATATCTTTTCAAAATGTCAAAAACGTAATCAATCAGAGATTATAAAAAAAAAAAAAAACCTCTTTGAAAATCGATATTCCATTCTCTTACCTTTTGTTTCTGATTAATTTAAAAGAAAAATATTCAAATCAAAGTTAATAAAAGAGATCCACCCACTTTATATATATATATATATATATATATATATATATATATATATATATATATTGCACCTATATACAAGTTTGTCTGACATTCAATATTGAGCACTTTTTTCTTTGGAGTTGGTTTATTTTTTTAAAGAATAAAACACATCTTTTACCTTTTTTTCAAGATTTTCTTGTCGCTGTGCTAAAAAGCAAAGAATTTTTATAAAAAGTTCATTGATTTTTTTTTTTTTCCACGGATTTTTATTAATGATTAATTTTATGAACTTACCTTGTCAGAAACCAAAGCGTCACAATAATAATACCGAAGACCCAAAGAAATGCCGGCATATTTTGTTTTAATTCTTTATATTTCTTCTTCTTCTTTAGGATTTGTTTTCTTTTCAGGACTTTAGTGTTTGTTAGCGTGAATTTCTGGCAACTTTTCTTCTTTTTCCATCTGATGATGACCAGCAACAACAAAAAAGTAAGAAACGTTTAACTTCGCTTTTTAGAGGTTCGGGGTTTTTTTTTTTGGTGTGTGGGATTTTTCTTTTTTGGTATTTCTTTTAACAGTTTAAAAAAAGCCAGTTTTGTTGCAGAAGGGTTGAACTTTATCTTCTCTTTAGTGGACGACAATAAAATCACAATTTACAGAGGGTTTTTTGCTTCATTTAAAAAAAAAAAAGAGAGAGAAAGAGAACGAAATCAAGATGAACCTTGATAGTGGCATCTGGTGATCATGAGGAAGTTTGGATGGCAAGATGAAAATCCTGTTTGTTTTTTGGAGAAATGGTCGTGTCTTTCTTTTTAGTGCTGGAATAATATTATTCTCTATTCTTTTCTGAATATTTCAACCCAGGTAAAAGAAGAAAAAAAGAAAAATGAAATAAAAAAATATTACAAATTAAACAAGTAGACTACTACATTTTTCTCCTTTCACAGTCTCAAGTCTGTTGTCATCCGAGGACGTCTCTGCTTCGTCATGTTTAATAACATTTTCCGCAAATAACATCTTCAAAAAATATATAATAATTATAAGCAATGTTATTACAGTTATTATTGTCACCGTTATTATTATTATTTGCTTTGATTATAATCACATTCAATATTACTGATGTACGCATTTGGTTAATAATAAACAGTGTACTGAAAGCGGTGAAACCCAAAAAATATCGACATTGAAAATAATTCCACGAAATATATGACATCTGATGATTTTAATAAATAAAACTGATGTTTTTCTAATATTTAAAAAAAAATCCGTTTGTTTTATGTTTTTCCGTTGCTTGATTTTATTTCTTATTTTATTTTATCTTATTTTATTTTATTTTTGGTTTTTGTTTAATTATTTTAATCTAATTCAGTTTTAAAATTATGAAAAACGGAAAAGATAAATAGTTGTCTGAAATCGAAGAAAAAAATTCTGTTTATACATATATATTTAATAAATCTGATTTGTAAACGAATAATTTATAGGTAACATTATTTTTAACGACCCAGAACTCAATAATAGTATTGTTATGTAATACCAATAAGTAAGTTTAACATCAGTCATTTGTTTACATACAGTTTCAAGTATAGTAAATTATCAAATAGTTCTATTCGACAAATAGATAGGACCTGAACAGGTACTACTACGGTGGGTTAGAGTGGACCTGGGAGTAATTGCAGTGAAAGGTACTCCACATTCCTCAAAGCTTCACGACTGGAGCCTTGCAATCAGATGCTTTAGTGTCATATCCAGAACAGTCTTTGTTGCGTGAGTGGGGGGTCTTACACCTCAGCAGAGATTCAGTCGTCATATTCTACAAGCCAGCCGACTTGGCTGAGGAATACTTGAAAAAGAGTTATTACAGTACAATTATTTAAAAACAAAGAAATTAAATCCAAATTATAATCTTCTGTCTATTACGAAATTCTTATGATTATTACATAATAATCAGAAACATAACCTTAGAAGAAAAAAATGGCACAACATAGGGCAATTTTGGGAAATCTGCATTTTGCAAATTCTTGATAATGGATTGTGAAAATATTAATTTGATTTTTTCAAGCCTCACAAAAAAAAAATGATAATGGACCACTGTTAGGCCAGGGACCCAAAGAGTTCTCTAAGAGACAACAGAGGAATGATTTTTTTGTTGCAGTAGGAATTACATCCCTTGTCTTCCAAATAGTATTTCTAATGGCTGGTGGTGTGACCAAAGTAGCATATAAATAAATTTTGCTACCGTAGTCGAGGGTGACCCGAAGGCTCCCTTTTCAATAGCTACTACACCGAGGTGTAGAGGAGGGCGCTAATCCTTTCCCTGGATTGCTCCACTTTAGCCTTGATAAGTACCTTTTATTGCTGAGTGTTAAGCAAGGAGGTATCAAGTACCATTTTTAAAGTCTTTAGTGTGATGCAACCTGGGATTGAACCTCGGTCTCCTGGACCATTGGCGAACACTCTACCCACTTGAGCAATGAACAGGTAATAAAATGACATGCAAAGTTAAACAATCTCTCTCCAGTTTCACATTGACAAAAAAGAAGCACACTCAAGTGTGTGTGTGTCTCTCAATACCAAGGCTTTCGCTCCAACAACCTTCATGTTGTACTACATGAGGTTGGTTTGGTTGTTTGGGTTTCATGGCATATCAACCTTTAAAGGTTATTTAATGCCAAATCGATTTTTATTCAAATAATCAGTTCTATTTCAAACAATTCAGTTCACCATGAGTACACAGTTTAATTGTCAAAAACATTTCTATTTCAAGCTATTCAGTTTAGTCAAACAATTCTAATTCAAACAATTCAGTCTAGTATAAGTATAGATTTTGTTTACTCAGTTAAATGTCAAAACAGTTCTATATCAAACAATTCAGTTTAGCATAAGTACAGTTTCAACGTCAAAAACTGTTCTGTTTCAAACAATTCAATTTTGCAAAAGTACAGTCTCAATATCAAAAACAGTTCCATTTCAAACAATTCAGTTCAGCATAAGTATGCAGTTTAAATGTAAGTACACAGTTTAATTGTCAAAAACATTTCTATTTCAAGCTATTCAGTTTAGTCAAACAGTTCTAATTCAAACAATTCAGTTCAGTATATGTATACAGTTTAGTTCTATTTAACCCATAGATTGGGCCCTATCAGGTGCTACCATTCCAAGCCAGAATGGACCTGAGAGCAATGGCAATGAAGGAGAGCATTCCCCAAAGCTCCAGCATCACTGGAACCTCACAATCAGATTGTTTAGAGTTATATCCTGGACACTTGTTGTGGGGGTGGTTACCTCTCTGCAGAGGTGCAGTCAGTGTATTCTAAGCCCCAGCTAACTGGGCTCACCACACATGGTACCATGCCTTGATGTAAGTTTTCACATAACAACTTGCATTTTATTAAGGACTTTTAACTTGTACCAAAAGTCTCTTCAACTACACAACAGAACCTTTCTCTGTGATATCTATCTTTAGTATTTCATGTCATTTCTATATTTCTTCAATTAAGTTTGCACAGGGAATAAATATGTTGTTAATTCATGAATTGTTTTACACAGTTTAGTACGAGGAAATTGTGGTTGTCTTGAGGACTAGTCAAAGTGAGATAAAAAGCTCAACCAAGTTGCATGCATCTGTCACCACAAGCAAAGCTTGGCTGAGAAGGGGAGGCAGCCAATGCATTAACATTGTGACACGAATGTTAATGAATTGCCTCGTGTAAATAAAGACTCCACCATTAAGCCAATAAATCTCCATCTGAAAGACTATAAGAAGGCGACACTGAAGGTTTGAGGCAGTTTGTGTTGAACAGCCAAGCTTGCTGTTTTTTCATCTGAAGGTTTTCCATTTGTTTGAAGGTTTCCTGTTTGTTCATCTGAAGTTTCCCATTTTAAAGGAAATTTTAGGAGTAAAATAAAATTTGTAATATAAAGAAAATTAAAAGGGTAAAATTTAATATGTACGAATGACACTAAAGCCTAGTTCAGTATTTAACTGGGTAATGTTTTTAGGGGGCTTTAGTGTGCAATTTTAAATGGTAATATCAAACAGTAAGTTTAAACAGTAAGTTACACAGCTTTCTAGTTCAGATACTGATTCAAAAACATTACACTGACAATAAAGTTTTTAAAAAGGAATTTTATACAAAAGAAACAAGGAAAAAACAAGATAGAAAAGATAAAGTGTTGCAAATTTCAGTGCAATTTGCTGGAACTTATCTGAGAGTGTGTCTGAGAAACAAAGTTCTTTGAATTTGAGTATTTTTCTTTTCTTTTTTTGTTTTGTAAAAATGTTTCAGAGTTCTTTGAATTTGAGTATTTTTCTTTTCTTTTTTTGTTTTGTAGAAATATTTCAGAGTTCATATAATTTCGAGTCTTCTTTAAAAGTTCTTTTCAGCAGAATTCTTGGTTGAATTTTCTTTCAATTGTTTAACTTGGTAGAATTTCATTAGTCAACTTTCATTTAATTTTACTTTTATTCTTTGGGAAGCTCCATTCAAGAAGCGAGTGATGAAACCCATCCGCTGGCTAATTTTTCCTGTATTTACAGTTTGGTCCCCGAATTCGTACCGAAGGTCTGATTAGTAGTTCTCGACAAAAAGAGGAAGTCACTTTTTGGTTCCGCACTGTCTGGGATTACTTCTTCCTTTTCCACTCCAGCCAAATCAAGTCTGCATGTGGTTGGTTTGATTTTTTTCTTAGTAATATATTTTTATAATTTGTATATACAAAGATTCCCATTTGTTCATCAGAAGATGACGAACCATAATATATTTCCTCTGCTTATAAAACTAATATCTACATCAATTCATGAGATACTCCTCTTTTCTATCATATCAACTGTTTTTGTACCCGAGGTCATATTGCAATTTTATTCTGATTAATAACAAACTATAATTTTCCTTTGCTACAAGTGTCCAAATTTAATCAAATAGTTGGAGCGATGAGTTTTGGTTCTAAGATATGACAAATACATGATGACAAACCTTCAAGTCATCAATACCAGAGCCCACTCGATTTTATTCCTATTTCACTAAAACTGAAGATTAACAATTAACTTGAACGTAAACAACAGTAGCAAGAGAGAGAGAGAGATCAAAAAATAAAATTTAGAAAAGAGAAATAACTTTAAAAAAGTAAGAATTAATCAAATGAAAAAAAAGTTATCTCTAAAAATGTTCAAATATGAACATTGTTTTGCTGTAATTTGAAGAAAAATTAAATTATTATGAGGTGTAAGTTGAAGGCTTATTTGTTTCCATTTCCTTGTCAAGAGGATCCCCATTAAAATTCAAGTGAAAAATTCTGAACTGAGTGGTATTTCTGATTGATTGCTGGTTGGTTGGTTGTTTTACTGCAAATAATACCTTGTAGGTTATTTAATGCCAAATCCTCTTTATACATATATATTAAATATATATGATTTGGTTTGGTTGGGTTTAATGGCATATCAACCTTTGTAGGTTATTTAATGGCATATCAACCATTGTAGGTTATTTAATGCCAAATCCTCTTTATACATATATTTTAAATATATATGATTTGGTTTGGTTGGGTTTTATGGCATATCAACCAATTGTATTCGCTAATGGTCTGGGAGACTGGGGTTCAATCCCAGGTCTAGTCATACCAATGATTCAAAAAATGGTTATTAATGCACTCAGCACTATAAGTTAAGGATCAAGGGTAAAGTGGAGCAATCCAGGGAATGGAGTAGTGCTCTCCCCCTACACCTCGGTGTAGTAGCTATTGAAAATGGAGCCTTCTGGTCAATCTTGAGTACAGTATAAATTATTAGTTTTAGATAAGAATGGTTGGTTGGTTGATTGGTTGGTTCATACAATTGTGAACAAAAAAAGTGATTATAAACAAATGAAAAAGTAATTAGAAAAAAAGGCAATGGAACATTGAAAATATAATTATGACTACAATCAAACATTTAGAAATTAGTCAAATTATGGCATTGAATAACCCATAAGGAGTTGATATGTCATTAACAAATAAACCAAAACAAAGCAAATCAAAACTACCCAGTCATCTGGGGCTATAGAATAAACTGAATGCACCCCTGCAGAGGGTAAGCCCCTCACCCAACACACACTCACACACACACACACACAACTAAAGCTACTTGTTGGCTGTGGGTGGCAAACTGTTGGCTGTGGGTAGTAACCCGTTGGCTGGGGGTGGCAACCTGTAATTCTCAAAAATGGGATCCTAGGGGATAAGCAGTCCATGACCAAGCACTCAAAATGATTACATAACTTGAACCACTCCACTTCGGCTCTGACTGGGCGACACTGTTGGAAAGGCCCAATCTGATCAATTTATTGATCGTGTCAAGACCAAGTGCCTTTACGATTATCCCAATTGTATTTTTCAAATTTATTGCTCTTGTGGCAAACATTAAACCCTTTTAATCTAAAGTTGGTGGCTGAGGGTCAATAGTGCTAAGATTGGAATAAATGAAACCATTTAACTGTGTGCAAACAAATAATTCTTTTCAAATAGAATTATTAGTGCTAGATAGCAATAATTGAAACCAATTAACTGCATGCAAACAAATGATTATTATCAAATAGAATTATTAGTGCCAGATAGCAATAATTGAAACCATTTAAGTGTGCACAAACAAAATGATTGCTAACAAATAGAATTATTAGTATTAATGAATGATACTTAAAACCGATTAACTGTGTGCAAACAAACAATTATTATCAAATAAAATTATTAGAGCGAGATAGCAATAATTGAAACCATTTAACTGTGCGCAAACAAAATGATTCTTAACAAATAGAATTATTAGTATTAATGAATGATACTTGAAACCATTTAACTGAGTGCAAACAAATAATTCTAATCAAATAGAATTATTTGTTCCAGATGGCAATAATTGAAACCATTTAACTGTGCGCAAACAAAATGATTGTTAACAAATAGAATTATTAGTATTAATGAATGATACTTAAAACCGATTAACTGTGTGCAAACAAACAATTATTATCAAATAAAATTATTAGAGCGAGATAGCAATAATTGAAACCATTTAACTGTGCGCAAACAAAATGATTCTTAACAAATAGAATTATTAGTATTAATGAATGATACTTGAAACCATTTAACTGCGTGTAAACAAATAATTCTAATCAAATAAAATTATTAGTGCAAGATAGCAATAACTGAAACCATTTAACTGTGCGCAAACAAAATGATTGTTAACAAATAGAATTATTAGTATTAATGAATGATACTTAACACCAATTAACTTTGTACAAACAAATAGCTCTAATCAAATAGAACTATTAGTGTGAGATAGCAATAATTGAAACCAATTAACTGTGTGCAAACAAAATGATTGTTATCAAATAGAATTATTAGTATTACAGAGCAATACTTGAAACCATTTAACTTTAAGTATTGCTTTTTATCACTTACAATTCAATTAAACAGTGGTCAAACAATTCAATCGAATTAAAGTCATTTGTTTGCACACAGTTTAAATGTCAAACAGTTTTATTTGACCAATAGATGGGACCCTATCAGGTGCTTCCACTCCAGGTTTGAGTGAATATGGGAGTATTGGCAAAGAAGGGGTATACCATATTTCCCCAATCTTCTGGACTGGACCCTCATCATCAAATGGTTTAGTGTCATATTTAGGATACATGTTGGCAGCAGGTTTGGGGTCTTACTCCTCTGCAGAGATGCAGTTGCTGTATTCTATAGCCTCTGCTGCCAGGGCTGAAATGGAGTTTAATAGATTTGAATTTAGAGGTTTCCTTCTCTTAGACTGGTTGCAATACCAAGGTTAAAAAGACAAGTCTGTCTTACTATCAACCTATTGCTGGAGGGAGAATAGTTGGATGAATACTTTTCCAAATTCTACAAGAATGGCCTTGGCATTAAATAAACCACAAAGGTTGATATGCCATTAAGTAAAGAAACCGAACCAAACAAAATAGTATCACAGCTGTTCTTCTATAAGGATGGCTTTGGCATTAAATAAACCACAAGGGTTGATCCTATTTACCCAACCCCTCCGCTCGGGTAGGATATGACACAAGGTCAATTTTTAAGCAGAGTTTAACAGGTTTGAATTCAGAGTATTCCTTCTCCTAGACTAGTTGCCTCACCAAGGCTGAAGAACTTAGTCTGCCCTACTATTTACCCATAGCTGGAGGGAGAATAATTGGATTCATACCTTTCCCAAGGGTATTAGTGCTAAGTGAAATGCAATCAGTCTCATCCAAGATTTGAACTCGTGTTGCCGTGTCCATTTTCTACAACGATAACCATAACACCACGGGCACCTCCTAAACCACAAGGGTTGATGTGCCATTAAGCAAAGAAACCAAACCAAACTAAATAGTATCACAGCAGTTCTTCTACAAGGATGGCTTTGGCATTAAATAACCTATGAAGTTTGACATGCCATAAGACAAAAAAACCAACCAACCAACCAACTAATAAAACTCATAGCCTACACTTCCTAATCTCTTGGATCTTATCTATTCTGGATTTTGAATAATTAGGTATTATGATACTATCTTGGTTAATTTTTTAATAGCATATCAACTTCTTATGGATTATTAATGCTGAAACATAATCTTTATCCACATTTAAATGATAACAAGCCTTCCTCTCAAATGCTAATAGTTTGTAAACAATTTTAGTTTCAAGTAAATCAATACAAATTATTGGTACAAAAATGGTTTCAAGTATTTCTTGCAAACATTAATAATACTGAGATGAAGCTTGATAATTTTTATCACTTGGATTATTCAGACTATTGTCTTCATTTTCATTGATATATTTACCACCTTTTGGCTGATGTGTCCTTTGGTCTACTTCAGATGTATATGTATAAAGAGGATTTGGCATTAAATAACCTACAATAGTTGATATGCCATAAAACCCAACCAAACTAAATCCTATATATTTAATATATATATATATAAAAGAGGATTTGGCATTAAATAACCTACAATAGTTGATATGCCATAAAACCCAACCAAACTAAATCCTATATATTTAATATATATATATATAAAAGAGGATTTGGCATTAAATAACCTACGATAGTTGATATGCCATAAAACCCAACCAAACTAAATCCTATATATTTAATATATATATATATAAAAGAGGATTTGGCATTAAATAACCTACAATAGTTGATATGCCATAAAACCCAACCAAACTAAATCCTATATATTTAATATATATATATATATATATATAAAAGAGGATTTGGCATTAAATAACCTACAATAGTTGATATGCCATAAAACCCAACCAAACTAAATCCTATATATTTAATATATATATATATATAAAGAGGATTTGGCATTAAATAGCCTACAATAGTTGATATGCCATAAAACCCAACCAAACTAAATCCTATATATTTAATATATATATATATAAAGAGGATTTGGCATTAAATAGCCTACAATAGTTGATATGCCATAAAACCCAACCAAACTAAATCCTATATATCTAATATATATATATAAAGAGGATTTGGCATTAAATAGCCTACAATAGTTGATATGCCATAAAACCCAACCAAACTAAATCCTATATATTTAATATATATGTATAAAGAGGATTTGGCATTAAATAATCAACAAGAGTTGATATGCCATAAAACCAAAAACTGGTTAAATCATTTTGATTTGTTTTCTCTTATTTTTAAATTTACGATAGTTGGTTGTGTTTTAGAATCCTCATAGGTTATTTAATGCCAAATCCTGTTTATACACATATAAAATTTCTATCATTTGAAAATAAATGATTTGTAAATAACAATTTTTAAACAATTGTTTGTATACACTTAAATGGTTTTGAGTATTCCTATCTAAAAGTAAAGTTCATGACTTTTAGTTGGGGGTGACCTGAAGGCTCCCTTTTTAATAGCTACAACACCGAGGTGTAGGGGAGGGTGCTACTCCTTTCCCTGGATTGCTCCACTTTACCCTTGATCCACACCTTAAATACTAAGTGTTAAGCAAGGCGGCATCAAGTACCATCTTTTGAGTCTTTGGTATGACTCGACCTGGGATTGAACTTTGATAATTCAATTTAATATCAATAATTTGTTTGTATACTTAAATTGTTAAAGTGTTGTAAATGATCAAATAGTTCTGTTTGACACATAGATGGGACCCTTACAGGTACTATCACTTGGTATCAGAGTGGACCTGGAAGTAATAGCAATTAAAGGGTATTCCACATTCTCTAGGACTGGAGTCTCACCAACAGATGGTTTCAAATCAGATCCAGGATACAGTGACTGATATTTAATGGAATTATTAGTGATACATAGCAATACTTGGAACCATTTCACTTTGACCTGTTTACAAATCCTATATATTAAATATATATGTATAAACTGGGTTTGGTATTAAATAACCTACAAGGGTTGATATACCATAAAACCTAGCCCAACCAAACCAACCCACAACATTTGTTATGTAAAAGCTGAAGGTGCAGTTGATTGCAGTACCGTAACATGATAGTTCAAGAAATTTTGCTTGGGTTGCAAGAATATCAGTGATAAGGAAAGGTCAGGCTAACCTAAATTTGTGGATTTTGGTTTGGTTTGGTTTGGTTTCTTTGTTTAATGGTATATCAACCTTTGTAGGTTATTTAATGCCAAAGCCATTCTCCTAGAAGAACAGGAGAGGTTCTATTTAACCCATAGCTAGGAGGATAAGGGGGTACATACCTTTCCCAAGGGCATTTACCTGAAAGTGAATGTAATAGCACAACTGGAGTATGAACTTGCTTACTACGATTCCGCAGTCCATCGCTTTAACCATTACACCACGAGGACACCCCCTGTGGATTCTGAGGTCGTGTTCTAAGGCATTGAGGCAAATTTAGACTGGTTCATCACTTTCCCAACCTTGGCAAAAATCTATCTATGTCAGTCTGTTCATATCTATCTATCTATCTATCTATCTCAGCTTGCTCATAGCTATCTATCTCAGCCTGTTCATTATCTATCTATCTATCTATCTATCTATCTATCTATCTATCTCAGTCTGTTCACATCTATCTATCTATCTATCTATCTATCTATCTCAGTCTGTTCACATCTATCTATCTATCTATCTATCTATCTATCTATCTCAGTCTGTTCACATCTATCTATCTATCTATCTATCTATCTCAGTCTGTTCACATCTATCTATCTATCTATCTATCTATCTATCTCAGTCTGCTCACATCTATCTATCTATCTATCTATCTCAGCTTGCTCATAGCTATCTATCTCAGCCTGTTCATTATCTATCTATCTATCTCAGTTTGTTAATATCTATCTATCTGTCTACCTCAGCCTGTTCATTGCTATCTATCTATCTCTCTATCTATCTATCTATCTTAGTCTGTTCATATCTATCTATCTATCTATCTATCTATCTATCTATCTATCTATTTTTGTTCATATCTATCTATCTATCTATCTATCTATCTATCTATCTATTTCTGTTCCTATCTATCTGTCTATCTATCTATCTATCTATCTATCTTTCTTTCTTTTCACTTGATATTTTATGCTGAATGAAGAGAAATAGCGGTATAAATTCACCCATTATTCTATTCCCTGTTCTGGTAAAGAACGAATATGCCCTTATTTTGTTTACGACAATTTTGCCTTATGTTAACAAGTAATTTCTTTTTCTCTGATCATTTTGATGCTTTTATGATTAGGCAGTTGTATTCCAGTTATTTCTCTTTTCCCTTCATTAATTACAATCATTGCACATTTTTCAATTCGGATTTCATCCCTATATACTGCCTGAAGATTTAGTTGGTTGGTTGTTTGGTTGGTTGGTTTTTATGGCATGTCAATCTTTGTAGGTTATTTAATGCCAAATCCATTTTTATGTAAATAATCAGTTCTATTTCAGCAAAAATTCAGTTTAGTGTAAGTACAGTTTCAGTGTCAAAAACAGTTCAATTCAAAACAATTCAGTTTAGCATAAGCACGCTGTTTAAATGTAAGTACAGTTTAATTGTGAAAAACATTTCTATTTCAAGCTATTCAGTTTAGTCAAGCAGTTATAATTCAGTTAATTCAGTTTAGTATAAGTACAGATTTTCTTTACACACAGTTAAATGTCAAAACAGTTCTATATTAAACAAATCAGTTTAGTGTAAGTACAGTTTCAATGTCAAAAAACAGTTCCATTTCAAATAATTCAGTTGAGCATAAGCACGCAGTTTGGATATAAGTATGGTTTCACTTTAGTATAAGAATGCAGTTAGAATGTAAGTGCAGTTTAATTGTCAAAAACATTTCTATTTCAAGCTATTCAGTTTAGTCAAACAGTTCAGTTTAGCATAAGTATGCCGTTAGTTCTATTTAACCCATAGATAGGGCCCTATCAGGTGCTACCACGCCGGGTCAGAGTGGACCTAAGAGTAATGGCAATGAAGGGGTACTCCGCATTCCCCAAAGCTCCAGCATCACTGAAACCTCACCATCAGATTGTTTAGTGTCAATACAGGACACTCATTGGGGGGGGGGGGGGTCTTGCCCCACTGCAGAGGTGTAGTTGGTGTATTCTACAGCCCCAGCCAATATACAGAGTTAATGTCAAAGCTGTTTTATTTCAGATAATTCAGTTTAGTATAAGTATGCAGTTTAAATGTCAAAACAGTTCTATTTTAAATAATTCAGTTTAGCATAGATATGCAGTTTAAATGCAAAAACAGTAAACTCAAGAAACCAGGGCTTAGTTCTATTTAATTCATAGATAGGACCCTTATCAGGTGCTACCACTCCAGGCTAGAGTGGACCTGGGAGTGATGGCAATAAAGGGGTACTCCGCATTTCCCAAAGCTCCCACATTACTGGAACCTCACCATCAGATTGTTTTGTGTCATATCTAAGACACTAATGGGGGGGGTCTTACCCCTCTGCAGAGAAGCAGTCGGTGTATTCTACAGTCCCAGCCGATTGGGCAATTTCATACATGTGTGTTATTGTTTTTCTTCGTCATACAAAATAGCAATAAATAAATAAATAATAGTGACAAAAGTGAATCTCCCAGGAAGATATTGCTGCTAGCATGTGTCCTGCTGCTAATTTCACTTTCCAGTTTTCTATCGTTCTCGTGATGAAGTTTACAAGTTTACAGGTAAGATGAGTTTCACTGAGTGCTTACTTTTTATTTCAAATAATTGAAAATTGAAAGAAAAATGACTATAAAGTTGAAAGAAAGAGATTCTGTTGTTATTTACAGTGTTTACATATACCAGCCCATTGGCTTAGTGGGTAGAGTGTTTGCCAATGGTCTGTGAGGCCGAGGTTCAATCCCAGGTCGAGTCTTACCAAAGACTCAAAAAATGGTGTTTGATGCCTCCTTGCTTAACACTCAGCATTATAAGGTACAGATCAAGAATTTGGTTTGGTTGGGTTTTATGGCATATCAACCATTGTAGGTTATTTCATGCCAAATCCTTTTTATACATTTATATTAAATATATATGATTTGGTTTGGTTGGGTTTAATGGCATATCAACTCTTGTAGGTTATTTAATGCCAAATCCTGTTTATGCATATACATATTTACCAACCCCTCCACTTGGGTAGGATATGAGTTTTAACAGTTTGAATTCAAACTGTTTAACAGTAACAGTATCAATTTAACATAAGTCATTTGTTTGCACATATTTAAATAAATATTTGAATAAATATACGTATATAATTTGTAAGACGATAGGTTGTAATATTAGTTGTCTAAATTTCTGGGACGAAGCTTGTTGATTTTTATCTTTAAGGATTTTCGGACTATTGTCTTCATCTTTATTGTTATTTCCATGATGTTTCAGCCGATATGTCCTCCAGACTTCATCAGTGAAGAACTCGGAAATCTTCATGGAACTTTGAACTACGTCCTTTATTGAATCCACAGGGGTTGCCTGTTCTGATTCTGTTAGCCATAACCAAGTACAAGTGTCAAGTATTCCTGTATTGTTACTCATCTGCTGTCAGGATTTAACTTGCAACCTCCAGATGATTGTTTCCTTAGAAGCTTAGGGAACCAACGCCTATAACCGTTACACTTTGTGTCCTGCTGAACAGTTCAGAGTGAATTTTTATGACTTCTCAACTTAATGTTCTTACTTGATTAGGATTACTACTATTATGTCTGATTTTTTACCTGTGCTCATATTCAGATTTATTTATTTATTTATTTATTTTAATTCTTTTCTTTTTGGTTGTAAGTAATTTCATTTTTAAATGATTTAGAACTGATTTGTTTGCCCACGAGTATTGCTATTGTTTCTATACAGTTAAATGGTTTCAATTATTGTTACCTTACACATAATCCTATTCAATATTAATGATTTATTTGCACACAGTGAAGTGGTTACAAGTATTGCTATTTAACACTAATTATTCTATTCAAAATTACTCATTCATTCACACACAGCTAAATGGTTCTATGTAATACCAATAATTCAATTAAGGCACAAAGACAGTTTTAAAAATTCCTATTTAATACTAATAATTCTATTCAATTTTACTCATTTATTTGCTCATGGTTAAATGGTCAAAACAGTTCTATTTCAAACAATTCAATTTAAGATGAGCCCTTTGTTTGCACTCAGTTTGACTGTGAAACTGTTCTATTTGACCCATAGGTAGGACCCTGTCATGTGCTACCACTCTGGGCCAGAAGGAACCTGGGAGCAATGGCAATGAAGGAGTACTCTGCATTTCCCAAAGCTCCAGCATTACTGGAGCCTCACCATCAGAGGTTTAATGTCATGTCCAGGACATTCATTGGTAGAGGTTTTACCGCTCTGCGGAGATGTAGTTGGTGTATTCTACAGGCCCAGAAGACTGGGCTGTGTTGTTCATTGCTTCTGGAGCATTATGGCTCCTTCAAACTTGTAAAGCAGAAGTTCCTGCATTAGACTATGTTGAACATTCATCCGTGTGGTTTTCAAATCCCACACAATGTGAAACAATGCATGTGTCATTGCACCAACTCCCACTATACTGCTAACAACAAAGGGTACCTTTCATGACTTCAACGACTTTAAACCTGTGATATATGCACCACAAACTAGCACATAACAAAACATGGCCAAACTTTTAACTCACTCTTGTACAAGTATGTATGTCTGGCACCCGAAAGATAATGTAGAGAGACTCTCTGTAAAGAGAAAAGAAGGAAGAAGAGAAGTCACAAGTTTGGCAGTGTTGTGGGAGCCTTACCCATCTTACTATAATGGACTCTTCTCACCGTCATTAGAACTAGAGATTTCACTGCCAAAGGCAGATTAATATCTGTGTTATCTGAACAGTATGAGACTTCTTACCTTTTCTATGTAACTCTATCTTTCTTGTGTAATATAATCTGTTATCTAATATCCGTGTTTGTGTTTTCATTAGTGACCCTTTCCGGGGCCACAACAGGCAAACTGTGTGGATATGGCAACAGAGGGGTTCAAAGAATATCAAAACAAGAGTAAAAAAAAAACAAGTAAAAAAGCCAATAATAATAAAAACAAAAATAACTAATTAAAAAGGAACAAGAATTACAAAATCGTGATACTGAAAATGGGGAAAAACAAGTACCCTAGTACAAGTAACTGGGGATATTAGAAGTCGATACAATCAAGGAAAAAGAAATGAAGGTAAAAATCAGGAAAGAATACCTCAAAAGGAAAAAGAAACTGCGAGAAATTAAACTTTGCAGAAGGAACTTAATACAAGTATTACGAACAAGGTGATTATGTTACCCTCTCCATTATATTAAAAGGAAAATAAAAGGAGTCAAAACGAAGATATTGAAAGTTTTCAATTTAGAAGTTTAATGAAGGCTTGAGTTGATAGGTAACTTTTGTGCTGGTCGTCGTAGTGGGAGTAAAACAGTTAAAAGGTGATGAACAGGCATTTGGCATGTTACCAGTAGTTTGAAGTCCCGTAGATTTTGGAGTGAGGAATAAAAGTCTCCAAAATAGATAAGCAGAATTGAAATGGAATAAGGCAGCTAGGTGTCTGTGCGTGATTTGCATCGCTACAGTCATAGCAAAGTCATGTTACTGATTAACGGTGGGAATGATGTTGTCAGCCCTAAATGCATGGTCTTGGTTGCTGTAGGAGAGAGGGATGAAGGTCTCCAGAAAAGGTTGTCCAGGAATGATGTAGCTGAATGTCTGAGTGCAATTACGCGTGGCTGTAGACATAGCAAATGTTAGAGGCAACATAAAAGTGTTCCTATAAGTAGCGGAATTATTACATCTAATTTATGTTCAACAGGGAACCCTTGGGCTAAGAGGATAGACTCAAGGGTCCATAATTAGATGGCTTTCCCCATGGTGTAGTGGTTCTGCTGCTATGTAGAAAGAGGACAGAAAGTACGTCCGTCCTGCTCGAAAGATTCTATGAAAGAGAGAGTTTGGCGGGCTTTCACCATTTTTATGTTGCCCGTGAAAAATGGTCCAGGCAAAATAAGATAAGTCATCCTCATTGGGGGAAATTATGCGACGACCATAACGGTCAAATCAATTTACGCGCCAAGCAAAAATACGAAGATCCTTCTGCTACACAAGGGATAAATATCTGGGCTGTCTCTTTCATAACATACTCTGGATCCTTCATCACCTCACCACGAGAGGAGCACTGAAAAGTGGACTACAGAAAAAACATCAATGATGATGCATGAGGTCTGGCACCCGAAAGATGATGTAGACGGATTCTCTGTAAAGAGAAAAGAAGGAATTAGAGATGTCACCAGTTTGGAGAGTGTGTGGATATGGCAACAGAGGGGTTCGAAGAATATCAAAACAAGAGTGAAATAAAAACAAATAGCAAAAGCCAATAATAACAAAAACAACCAGAACTGATTAAAAAAGAACGAGAATTACTAAATCGAGAAACTAAGAATGAGGAAAAACAAACAATTATAATGACACTTCAGAAGACAAATTAAGGACCTTGTTTGTAAGATGATGTGGGCATGGCTTTCCAGATGAATCCTAAAAAGAGAACCTATAAATGGGGGAAAACAAATAACTATATGGACAATTCAGAAGACATTGTGTGTGAGAAGACCTGGGCATGGCTTCGAAAAGGAACCCTAAAGAGAGAACAAAAAATGGGGGAAAATAAACACCTATATGGACTATTCAGAAGACAAACTAAGAACATTGCGTGGCTTTCAAGACGAATCCTAAAGAGAGAAACTAAAAACGAGGAAAAAGAAACAACTATATGGACATTTCAGAAGACAAACTAAGAACATTGTGTGTGATATGACCTGGGCATGGCTTTGAATAGTAATCCTCAAGAAAGAAAAGAAAAATAAGGAAAAAACAAACAACTATAAGGACATTTCAGAAGACAAACTAAGAACATTGAGTGAGGTGACCTAGGCATGGCTTCCAAGACGAATTCTAAAATATAGGGATGTTACACGCTAAGAATAAGACAAAATATACATCTGCAGTGTAAGGGGAAAAAATAAGGCTTAATGTAGCACGAGGCGTGACAAGAAAAAAAGGAACAAGACAATGATTTGGGTGAAAAAAGGGTTTATGTTTAGAGAAATAGATAAAAAAGAGGTGTTTTCTGCAGATTTAACTTCAGCATTCGTCTTGGTAACAGTTCTTTCAGGGCCATGTATTTTTTTCTGGCTGGTCCATACAGATTCAAAGGCTTGAAGAATGAAAATTTTGGGTCTGCTGCGACCTGCTCACAAACATAAACAGATCGGATTACTCGCTCACCCGAGAAAAATTACATCCGGGTACGGAAGTCCTTTTTATGACCTTGACCGGCCGTTACAGCTAAAAAAGGGATAGATTAAAATTAACAACGATTACAGAACACTTCTGCCAGAAATAACTCTATAAAAATGGAATTAATTATCTTCGCTAGCCTATATCAGGCTAAAGAAGTACTTTATTTCTACACACATTTTTTTATAGAAGAACTTTCTATTTACGTGCCCGGCAGAAGTCGAGTTGCGTTCCCTTTATATAAACAAGATTTCGGCGGCGAAAAATTCAGAGGTCTCACGACGCTCTCAGAGCGAGGCTCCGAAAGGCTGGATCCTACATCTAGTGGTTGCATTCGCCTTTCCCATCACATTGATATGCACAAAAGGTCCTTTTAAGGACCATTAGAGGTCACCTTCAGCGGGTTGGAGCATCTCTGACGGTCTTTATTGACCAGTTGAAGTAGACGGCCCGGAGGCAAATGCGAAGAAGACTCTAAGACCACCCGGTCTTAACTATTCAGTCGATTTCCCCTCGTCCGCTTAGCAGCGCAGCGCTAAAAGCGCGAGTTAGCCTTTAGCTACCGCTTCACTATCTGCGCAGCGCTAAGATAACCATATTTACCAACCCCTCCGCTCGGGCAGGATGTGACACAAGGTCAATTTTTAAGCGAAGTTTAACAGGTTTGAATTCAGAATTTTCCTTCTCCTAGACTAGTTGCCTCAGCAAGGCCGAAGAACCTAGTCTGCCCTACTATTTACTCATAGCTGGAGGGAGAATAATTGGATTCATACCTGTCCCAAGGGTATTAGTGCTATGTGAAATGCAATTGGTGTTGGCCAGGATTTGAACTCGTGTCGCTGTGTCCATTTCCTATGACGGTAACCATTACACTACGGGCACCACCTAAGATAACGCCAATCTTAGCCGCTGGCTCCCGGCCTGTTCGTTCAACAGTGCTGAGCTTTGGCACCGCAAAGCCTTTGCTACCGTCCCAATACGTCCGCACAGCTTTGGCGCAGCACAGCCTAAGCTACGGTCTCGATACGTCCGAACAGCTTTGGCGCGGGACAGCCTTAGCTACCGTCCCGATATGTCCGCACAGCTTTGGCGCCATAGCCATCGTCTCCGATACGTCCGTATAGCTTTGGCGCGGAACAGCCTTAGCTACTGCCCCGATACGTCTGCACGGCTTTGGCACGGAAAAACTATAGCTACCGCCTCCGACACGTCCGTACAGCTTTGGCGCGGCACAGCCATAGCTACCGTCTCGATACGTCCGCACAGCTTTGACACTGCAAAGCCTTAGCAACTGTCTAGGGGCAAAGGGAAAGCCTTAGTTTCACCGATTCGCTCGCTCGACTTTGTATGTGCTAAGGCCTGGCAAACCTTGACCACGGTTTCACCATCCGTTCACTTGGGCCGTAGTACTAAGACGCGGTTAAGTCTTAGTCTCCACACTCGCTCGACTCTACGTGACCAAGCTGCCAACACCGACTTCGACCACGACGTTCCAGCAATGCAGCATCCAGTCTACGTACGACTCGCTGTACGGACTGCACTAGCATTGCAGCATCTAGCCCACGTACGACTCGCTGTACAGGCTAGCAACCAGATCGACACCCCCCCGGTTACCCCAACGTACTGCCAAAACCGGGATATCGATTTACCAACCACAACCGACATCAGCTACCCAAAACGATTGTCCAGCTGCATTCAACGACTCGACCGACCTCAGCTACCTGCAACGATCGTCCAGCTGCATTCAACGACTCGACCGACCTCAGCTTCCCCCAACGATCGTCTAGCTGCATCCTACGACTCGACCCACATCGGCTACCAGCAACGATTATCTAGCTGCTTCGACTCGACTCGACCGTACCAACTACCGATATCACCCATCTAGCTGAAGACAAATACAACTGTCACGGACTTTACACACGCGCTTGTAAACACAACAATAAGTTGTCATCTTTGTAATATTTGTTACCTCGCCTTTATTTCCGTCATTGTATTTGGCTGTCACTACTCGCACGCTTTAACTTAAATCATTTGCGGGGTCGACATGCTTATCGGCTCCGCAACAGGTCCTCGTGTGTGTAGAGTCTCCCATGAGATGACCGTCCTCATATGTACCTCACTACTGGCTACCGCCTGCTTCGTCAGCAGTCAAGATTCCGTGTTACGTCGTTGGCGTCAAAGGGAAAAACGGGATGTTAGTCTGAAGGACACGCTCAAATGTGGTGGTACGGCAGATGAGCTGATAGCGGCACGTAATTAGTTGTTTCTCAGCCAATCACGACTGTCTCCATAAATGATTTCCAATAAATAAGAAAAACTAAAAATATGAAAAAAGAAACAACGATAATGATAATTCTGAATACAAACTAAGAACATTGTATTTGAGATGACCTGGACATGGCTTCGAAGAGTCCAGTGTTTTAGTTCGTAGTTCGATAGGTCCATTTCATAGCTTTTTATATTTTGGCATACTGTTAACCGAGACGGCACTACTAGTGAAAGGGCTAGGCAACGCATCGTCCAAAGACCAACACGTGGCGTCCTCCACTAGTTAGCAAGATGTTGTCACTCTGCTTGTCACTGCTGAAAGGGAATGATCTTCCTCCTTTTGTCGGGAGGTCCCTTTTTCTTTACGCATATGTCACCCCTTTTTCCTGTCAGAGTCCTCTGGGAGTTTCTGCATATTTTATTAATTTTCTTTTTTAATCCAATTTCAATTTTATTTATTTATTTATTCCCTACAAACCATATTTACCAATCCTTCCACTCGGTGGAGGTCAATTTTTTTAAGCGGAGTTTAACAGGTTTGAATTCAGAGTTTTCCTTCTCCTAGACTAGTTGCCTCACCAAGGCTGAAGTCTGCCCAACTATTTAGGGAGAATTATTGGATTCATACCTTTCCCAAGGGTATTAGCGCTATGTGAAATGCAATTAGTCTCGTCCAGGGTTTGAACTCGTGTCGACGATAACCATTACACCACGGGCACCTACAAACATTTCAGACAACAAACCAAAACATTGTCCGTGAAATGACGAGGGCATGGCTATGCAGAGGATACCTAGACAGAAATGAAATAATATCGTTATTAAAATATCCCCAAATAATGTTATAAACCCTATATAAAAGCTAGACTAAATGTTATATAACATATGCCATGGATTTTCGATTTTCCGTTCGTTCCTAGTGACAACGTGTGCTTTGACAAGCTGTCACGTTGTGATTAGTAAACAGGACAGCACGGTGACGGCACTCAGGTCGAACAGGTGTGTAACCGGAAGGAGACCACGTGATGAAAACCACGTGGTCAGATTTTGACAGAGTACAGAGAATCGCAGTCGAGCGAGGGACACGCAGCCGATCAGGTTGTCTTTGACGAGCTTGCAAGGGGGTGCAAGCGTTGGCACCCCCTGGCTCCTGGAAGAAGATATGGGAAGAAGAAGTCCTCTTTCTTTGTATATGTCTCTCCATCCATCTCTCACACACCACAGAAACATCAACCCTATCAAGAATTGAATTCAAACCTGTTAAACTCCGCTTAAAAATTGACCTTGTGTCATATCCTGCCCGAGCGGAGGGGTTGGGTAAATAGGATCAACCCTATCAAGAATAAAGTGTGAGAGATGCATATTTTTATAAAGAAGTGTTTTCGTTCGTTCGTTCGTTCGTTGAAGTTCGTAAATCATGTTTGATTACGTTTCCGCTTGTATTTGTTTTACGGTTATACAACATAAAAAAGACCCAAGAAAATAGCAAGTCTACGTCGTCTATCTGACGAGTAATGGGACTGGGTGTGTTGTGAGAGCTATGGATGAAAGAGGGATAAGCTGATTGTGATATCATCTCCCATGATATTGTAGGGAACGAATAAATAAATTTTAAAAAAATTAAATTGAATTTAAAAAAAAAACAAACTTAAATTTGCAGAAACTCTCAGAGGTCTCTGACAGGAAAAAGGGATGATGCATGCGTAAAGAAAAAAGGCATCCTCTTGACAAAGGGGAACAGGCATTCTTCCTCTTTCAGGCAATGATCAGCGTTTTGACAACATCGTTGCTGACGTGTCTGGGCACCACGCATACGTCTTTTGACGTAGCGTTGGTTAGTCCCTTTCACTCAGTAGCAGCCCTCTCTCGGTCAGCATTATGCTGAAATATACAAGACCCAAAAATGAACGACAAACTAACCCTTACCGGACTTTGACAAACTTCCAAAAGAAAACTAACCTTATGGAAACACGAAATATCAAATGAGGACAAACACAAGCATGAAACGATTAACGTATTTTTGACACCTTAACTGGGGGGTTCAACCATTTCAATGTATTCAGGAAAAACTCCCTCATCCATGGAATGGTTGTTGAACCCAGTAAATAAAGGAAAGTATAAAAGAAACATCTTCGTCTCTTATCTGTTGCTGTCTTTTCTTTTGGGTAATTCTTTTGGGACTTTCTTGTGTTATAAAATAGCCGAGGGATTTCGGTTCATGCCTTTGAGTTTAGTTAGGCTGAGAACCTTTCGGCTCAGCACATGGGTTAGTTAGGTGTAACATTGAGGCAGGTGTTAACGCGGGTGCGCGCGGGCGGATGGAGGTGTCACTCAGATGTCATAATAGTCCGAAACGAACCGAGGTGACAGGGTGCGGGTGACGTCACGCACCGGAAGCGCGCGGAGGTTTGTGGGAGAATTTGAAAAGTCAGCGTCGGGTACTAGATTCCAAACGAGAAGGATCGATTTTGGAGCTCGCTGGCGCGAGGCGAACTTGCGCCCTATGGGGGGGGGCACTCGAGATGGGGGCCAAATGAACAAGACAGCATAGAAGATTGTGTCTCTCCTCCTTACGTCGAAACCTTTAACTCAAAGTTAATAAAAAGGTTTCGTACCTGAACAAGAAGTCGTTACGTGTTTTCGAATTCCGAGATTCCTATGTTCTATCGTTAATGAACATTATATGTCTATTTTGCACATAGCGTTAATTGTGAATATGGTACATATGGGCAAGGCGTTACACCAACTAACCAACGTGGGAGTAAAATAAAATAACCAAAATATGGAGTCTGATATTCTAATGGCAATGCAGCCTTGCCCTTTGCCCGTGACCTTCATCCCTCATACCCCACAATATCTTGGGAGTATATAACTTTAATCTAAGCTTTCTGCAACCATTGCATTTTTTTCATATGCTTTTATATACACTTCTTTTTCAGAGCAAACCTAAAATTTTTGGTCCAGTTAGGGAAAACTCTGTCGTAAGCACTTGAAATACTTCAACAAATGTATGACGATAACACCATGTCACGCACGCGTGTTTTTGAGAGGCACGAGATGTTCAAATAAAGTTGTGAGGAAGTGAAAGATGACTCCATGAGCGGGAGGCGTTCAACCTTGACTGGGCAAGGCAGGAGGTGTGTGGTGATCGTTGGTTAACTGTTCGAATAATCATGAGGCGGTGGAAGATTTGGTAGGATTATTTTTTTCTCTTTTTTGTAGGCTTCGTGGTTCGTAGGTTGCTGTAGTATCTGACTCCATTTTTTTTTTTCTTTTCTTTTCTTATCTCATCTAAGTTTTTAGCTTCTTTGTCTGTAGAACGCTGCAAAAGAATTACTGAAGGAAGGAAGAAAAGAGACGAAGATACTTTTCAACTCAAACTTTATTTTTGGTTTTAATACGACTGTTCTGTAGCGGGGGAAATGATTTCCTGGTCAATAAGAAAACAGTTGCATCTCCAAGACAAGGCATTAAAATGTATTAGTCACTTTCGATGGGTGATAAGTCCAAAGTCGGTGGTTATATATCCAGTGGGTGTTTTTAGTTATATTTGTTTCGGCGGTGTCGGCTTGCTAGCAGCAGACATGGTTAAGTGTCACGCCACAAGACCTGATCAGCATATGTGTTCGCTGCAAGCAGGTGAGTGGAATAACGTCCTTACAGTTTAAGGGGTACCACTCAAGTAAGGTAGAGTTTCTCTTTAGCGCCGGTAATTCTTGTCTTTCAGTCATGTGCGGCTCCTACTACCTGTCAGAGGTTTCTGGGAACTGCTACACGTTTGAAGTTTTTGTTTAAATTTTTCTTTTTATCAATCTCCATATAATCACAAGTCAGCTGGACATGATATTGAACAGTTTGGAAAATCATCACCAATGATTTGGGCATGTCTGCAAAGTAAAAGGACTGTGTTTTCTGAGCATCCAGCAGTTTTTGACTGTGAAGAATATCGCCATATTGAAACATAGCCGCTCTTGCTCCATATGACTGTTTTCTTTTCCCTAGGCTCAAGAGGATCATCAAGGGGGCCCATTTTTAAAACAAAGCTCATCAAGAGAGTCGTAACTGAGCTGAGAGGTATCCTAGAAGAATTCTTTCAGCAATGCACTGAAGCATGGCAGAGAACGATGGGAAAGTGCATAGGGGGTTACTTTGAAGAGGACACCATTTAATTTGTTGTTTGGCATTGAAATAAATTGTTTGTGACACTAGTCCCGTTACTTTTCAGATACACCTCATATACTTTAAAATAAAAGAAAGTAAAAAAAAAAAATTCCAGAAATATCTGGTTTTTGTCAGTGAGTTAAAAAATGTTGTGAAACGTGAAGTGGGTAGCAATAGCAATGAAAGCATTTAAAACAACCCCAAAGAACCTGGAAAATAGAATGGAGGAACAAGAAATCAGAAAATGAATTGAGACTGTCTAGCCTATGTTGTATACTACATGTATGCGTATACAAATATATGCGGAAACATAATCAAAGATAATGACGAACTTCAATGAACGAACGAACACATTTCTTTACAAAAATATATCTCTCACTTTTTATTCTCGAAAGGGTTGATGTTCAGTGTTCATCTTCAAAGAAATGAGTGGAGACAGGGACTGACTGCTATATTGACCCAACTTCTTCTTTTGACCATAGCACGCTGTGTTATCTTCTTGAACCCACTTAGCACTTCTTCTGCATCTTGGCTGGGGTTGCTCAACCGGGGGTCGCTGAGGGCCACAGCCCTCAGTTTGCAAGCTGGCCCTCACTCGGGCCTTCATGTCGCCAACTAACTCAACTGCTGCCTGCACCTGGCTATATTCTTTCATAACGCCCACTTGCTTCCGCTTCTTCTTCCGCTTATTTACACAGGTGCATCTCTGATAGACGGCTCGGTCAAGGGTCAATATACAACACCTATAGCACTGCTAAGATTTGCAAGAATACTTAGGAGAGTCCTAGAGCGCTAAGAAAACTTTGATATCATTTCCAGTTTCTATAGATGCTAAAAACTCACAAGGAGTAAAATAATAATAATAATAATAATTCTCTGGAATTTTGAGATTGTTGTGGGAACCTTACCCATCTTACCATAATGGACTCTTCTCACCGTTATTAGTACTGAGAGATTTCGCTGCCAGAAGGCAGATCACTATCGGTGTTATACGAACAGTACTAGACTTCTTACTTTTTCTATGTAACTTAATCTTTCTTGTGTAATATAATCTGTTATCTAATATCCGTGTTTGTGTTTTCATTTGTGAGCCTTTCTGGGTCCACAACATGCAGACTGTGTGGATATGGCAACAGAGGGGTTCAAAGAATATCAAAACAAGAGTAAAAAAAAAATATTAAAAAAAAGTAAAAAAGCCAATAATAACAAAAATAAAAATAACTGATTAAAAAGGAACAAGAATTACAAAATCGAGATACTAAAAATGGGGAACAGTACGAGACCTCTTATCTTTTCAATGTAACTCTATCTTTCTTGTGTAATATAATCTGTTATCTAATATCCGTGTTTGTTTTTTCATTAGTGACCCTTTCCGGGGTCACAACAGAGATATAAACAGATCACCTAATGCTGGCCAAAAGACCTGACCTAGTGATAATTAACAAAAAAAGAGAACCTGCTGTATAGTGGACTTTGTTATCTCAGTGGACCACAAAGTCAAAATCAAAGAAAATGAAAAAAAGACACAAGTACTCGGACCTAGCAAGAGAACTAAAAAATGAGAGTAATGATAATACGAATTGTAATTATCCTCCTTAGAACGGTCCCCAACGGCTTGGAAACGGGACTTGAAGAGTAGGAAATTAAAGGACGAAATGAAAGCATCAAAACTACAGCGTTTTTAAGATAGGCTAGAATTCTAAGAAGAATCCTGAAGACCTGAGGAAACTTGCTGTCACTCAGACTCGAGTAAAAAACAATCAGCTGGTGTTGATGTGAGCATCTTGCAAAAGTATAATAATAATAATAATAGCAGGGGTGCCCGTGGTGTTATGGTTATCGTCGTAGGAAATGGACACGACGACACGAGTTCAAATCCTGGACGAGACTGATTGCATTTCACATAGTACTAATACCCTTGGGAAAGGTATGAATCCAATTATTCTCCCTCCAGCTATGGGTAAATAGCAGGACAGACTGGGTTCTTCAGCCTTGGTAAGGAAACTAGTCTAGAAGAAGGAAAACTCTAAATTCAAACCTGTTAAACTTCGCTTAAAAATTGACCTTGTGTCATATCCTGCCCGAGCGGAGGGGTTGGTAAATATGATGATAATAATAATAATAATAATAATAATAATGGAAATTCAGATTTTCTTTAGAGTAGCACAAAAGAATCCGGGGGTGTCCTTGTGGTGTAATGGTTAAAGCGATGGACTGCGGAATCGTAGTAAGCGAGTTCGTACTCCAGTCGCGCTATTATGTTCATTTTCGGAGAAATACCCTTGGGAAAGGTATGAACCCCCTTATCCTCACAGCTATGGGTTAAATAGTACCACTACTAGGAGAATGGCTTTGGCATTAAATAACCTACAAAGGTTGATATGTCATTAAACAAAGAAGCCAAACCAAACAAAATAATCCAAAATGACAAATTATATCAAAATGAAAATTAATTATACACTATAAAATAGCAAATGTATGCGGGGACAGACATGAAATGTTTTATCAGGTAAGCAGCAAACTGGCACAAAAGGAATGTAAGACTAAGCACGACTGGGTGGGAAAGGTGATTAACAGGAATTGTGCAATATACTACACCTTGATCATATTAACAAATAGTATATGCACAAACTAAAATCTGTCCAAGAAAATAAGATAAATAAAATTCTCTGGGATTTTTAATATATAAATGGATACTTTCTCTTAATAAATGAGGAAAAAATGTGTCATGAAGACAAATTTGTTGTTCAAGTGGAACAGAGAGTGAAAATAAAAGAAAGCAAAAATATAGGCAAATACTTGGATCTTGCTAGAGAGGTTAAAAGGCTAAAGAACATGAAGGTGATAGTAATACTATATATAGTTGGAACACTCGGAATAATACCCAAAGGCATCGAAAAGAGAGTGAGGGACCCTAGAATAAAAATAAAGCGAAAATATTAATACATACTTGGATCTAACCAGAGAGGGGGAAAAAAACTAGGGAACATAAAGGTGATGGTGATACAATTTTTTGTTGGAACCCTTGGAATGGTCTCCAGAGGCTTCAAAAAGAGACTGGGAGACGATACAATAAAAACAAAAGAAAGCAAAAAGATTTAAAAAATACTTGGATCCTGCTATAGAGGGGAAATGCTGTGGAATATGATAGTGATGTTGGTACCAATTATGGCTGGAAACCTTGGAATGGTCCCTAGATGGGTCAAAAACAGACTGGGGGACCATAGAATAAAAATAAGAAGCGAAAACATAAACAAATACATGATTTTGCCAAAGAACTGAAAGGGCTGTGAAACATGAAGGTGATAGTTATACAAATTGTAATTAGAACCCTAGGAATGGTCTCCAAATGTGTCTGGAGGACCAAAGAATTTTTAAAAAAGGCAAAAGGTAAAGAAATACTTGGACCTTGCCAGAGTTTTGAAAAGGCTGTGGAATATGAAGGTTATGGTGAGACTAATTGTAGTTGGGACCTTTGGACTGTGGAACATGTAGGTGATACCGACTATAGTTGAAATCCGAGCAATGGTCCCTAAAAGCATCTTTAAAAAACGGGAATAAAAATAAAAGAAAGCGAAATGATTAACAATTAGTGGGATCTTGCCAGATAGCTGAAAACGCCGTGGAACGCAAAGGTGATGTGATATCAATTGAAGTTGGAACCCTTGGAATGGTCCCCAAAGGCACCGCAAAAGATTGGCGGACCATGAAATAAAAATAAAAGAGAGCGAAAAGATAAACAAATACTCGGATCTTGCCAGAGAGCAGAAAGGGCTGTGGAACATGTAGGTAATGGTGATACCAATTGTAGTTGGAACACTTGGAACAGTCCCCAAATACATCGAAAAGAGACTGTGTGATCATAGAATAAAAATAAAAGAAAGCAAAAAATAAATACTTGGAGCTTGCCAGATAGCTGAAAAGACTGTGGAACATGTAGGTGATGGTGATACCAATTGTAGTTGGAACACTTGGAACAGTCCCCAAATGCATCGAAAGGGACTAGGGGACCGCAGAATAAAAATAAAAGAAAGTAAAAAAATAAACACTTGGATCTTGCCAGATAACTGAAACGACTGTGGAACATGAAGGTGATGGTGATACCAATTGTTGTTGGAACACTTGGAACAGTCCCCAAATGCATCGAAAAGAGACTGTGTGATCACAGAATAAAAATAAAAGAAAGCAAAAAAAAAACAATACTTGGATCTTGCCAGATAGCTGAAAAAGCTGTGGAACAGGAAGATGACAGTGATTTCAATAGTAGTTGACATACTTGGAATATTTCCCGTTATTAAAGTTTGAGTTTCTAACCTGCTAGTTGAAGATACGTAGTGATGTTTCTTGTCTTGTTGCAGTAAACAGTAGTTTGTAATGAAGTTGTTCTAGTAGTCACACATGTTCTGTTGTGTTATGTTGATATGGAGTTGTAAAAAAATATTGGTAACGTTGTAGAATATTTGAAAGAAAGATGGCTTCATTCATTAAATAGCCTCCAATTTTACAAGGTGAAGAATTCTACACTGAATGAATGCAAGATTTACAAATATGGATGGTTTTAATCCATCTATCAAAAGATAAACAGAGCCGGCGATATTTTTGCCATTATCACAGAGCATACGTGATTGGGTTCGTCATTTTTCGATAAGGGATATCGGCTGAGCCGAAGGATTGAAATTAATTACAGACAAATTGGATGAAATACATTTACATGACCGGAACACAAGAGCATATATTGCGTTCCAGGATTTTTACTTTTACAAAAGAGATATTGGCGTAAATATAAATGACTTTCTGGTACGTTCCGAATTTTTGTATCAGAAATTACAAAAATTTGGTATGACACTCCTCGATGGGATGCAGACTTTCTTGTGTTAAATGCAGCGAACTTGTCCGAGGAAAATGGAATATCAGCAAGGAACGCGTGTGCGTGTCCCAACGATACAAAAATGAAAGAGGCGTCTAAAAACGTGTTTTCTGACATATCGTCACTGGAAGACAAAAAATATTCCTATTATGAAAGAAGTGGAAACGATAAATTTTAGTCGTTACAAGGATGTAAAAAAAAGATTTCTTTCAGGTGGAAATTGAGTGAATTTCTCCTGTAAACAAGGTAGGGTTAAACACTGTAGCGAGAGAAATCACGTACGCGGCTGCTCAAAACGTGCGCGAATATGTCTGGTGTCTAAAATTAGATCAGGGTGAGAGAAACGGCCGATTTGAGAGATCGAATTCACATCCTCCCGATCGTAAATCGTGTTTGACGCCGGGATCACCTATACGCGTTGGCGTGCATGTAAATTACCATATTGTGAGATTGACCCGGATGTGGCATTTTGGTATCCTTATTTTAAGTCCTGCCTGAATGCACGGGGCAGAAGGCGTTTTGAGTCTTGCTGACGCACAATAAGAGACGAGCTTGGATGTAGGACTACTAAAGAAGATTGTTGCATGTGTAGGTGAATGGACCTGTGTTTGGTATTTATATGGTACCCGACTATTTTACGTTGAAGTTTGTATATAAGGGTGTTTATTCCCCGCAAGTTTAATGTTGGGGTAGTTTAGAATTAAGGTAGAATCAACATATTATAAGCACGTGGATAAAACAAATGAATGAATAAGGCCAGGCGGAGGTTTGTGGGAGAATTTGAAAAGTCAGCGTCGGGTACTAGATTCCAAACGAGAAGGATCGATTTTGGAGCTCGCTGGCGCGAGGCGAACTTGCGCCCTATGGGGGGGGGGGCACTCGAGATGGGGGCCAAATGAACAAGACAGCATAGAAGATTGTGTCTCTCCTCCTTACGTCGAAACCTTTAACTCAAAGTTAATAAAAAGGTTTCGTACCTGAACAAGAAGTCGTTACGTGTTTTCGAATTCCGAGATTCCTATGTTCTATCGTTAATGAACATTATATGTCTATTTTGCACATAGCGTTAATTGTGAATATGGTACATATGGGCAAGGCGTTACACCAACTAACCAACGTGGGAGTAAAATAAAATAACCAAAATATGGAGTCTGATATTCTAATGGCAATGCAGCCTTGCCCTTTGCCCGTGACCTTCATCCCTCATACCCCACAATATCTTGGGAGTATATAACTTTAATCTAAGCTTTCTGCAACCATTGCATTTTTTTCATATGCTTTTATATACACTTCTTTTTCAGAGCAAACCTAAAATTTTTGGTCCAGTTAGGGAAAACTCTGTCGTAAGCACTTGAAATACTTCAACAAATGTATGACGATAACACCATGTCACGCACGCGTGTTTTTGAGAGGCACGAGATGTTCAAATAAAGTTGTGAGGAAGTGAAAGATGACTCCATGAGCGGGAGGCGTTCAACCTTGACTGGGCAAGGCAGGAGGTGTGTGGTGATCGTTGGTTAACTGTTCGAATAATCATGAGGCGGTGGAAGATTTGGTAGGATTATTTTTTTCTCTTTTTTGTAGGCTTCGTGGTTCGTAGGTTGCTGTAGTATCTGACTCCATTTTTTTTTTTCTTTTCTTTTCTTATCTCATCTAAGTTTTTAGCTTCTTTGTCTGTAGAACGCTGCAAAAGAATTACTGAAGGAAGGAAGAAAAGAGACGAAGATACTTTTCAACTCAAACTTTATTTTTGGTTTTAATACGACTGTTCTGTAGCGGGGGAAATGATTTCCTGGTCAATAAGAAAACAGTTGCATCTCCAAGACAAGGCATTAAAATGTATTAGTCACTTTCGATGGGTGATAAGTCCAAAGTCGGTGGTTATATATCCAGTGGGTGTTTTTAGTTATATTTGTTTCGGCGGTGTCGGCTTGCTAGCAGCAGACATGGTTAAGTGTCACGCCACAAGACCTGATCAGCATATGTGTTCGCTGCAAGCAGGTGAGTGGAATAACGTCCTTACAGTTTAAGGGGTACCACTCAAGTAAGGTAGAGTTTCTCTTTAGCGCCGGTAATTCTTGTCTTTCAGTCATGTGCGGCTCCTACTACCTGTCAGAGGTTTCTGGGAACTGCTACACGTTTGAAGTTTTTGTTTAAATTTTTCTTTTTATCAATCTCCATATAATCACAAGTCAGCTGGACATGATATTGAACAGTTTGGAAAATCATCACCAATGATTTGGGCATGTCTGCAAAGTAAAAGGACTGTGTTTTCTGAGCATCCAGCAGTTTTTGACTGTGAAGAATATCGCCATATTGAAACATAGCCGCTCTTGCTCCATATGACTGTTTTCTTTTCCCTAGGCTCAAGAGGATCATCAAGGGGGCCCATTTTTAAAACAAAGCTCATCAAGAGAGTCGTAACTGAGCTGAGAGGTATCCTAGAAGAATTCTTTCAGCAATGCACTGAAGCATGGCAGAGAACGATGGGAAAGTGCATAGGGGGTTACTTTGAAGAGGACACCATTTAATTTGTTGTTTGGCATTGAAATAAATTGTTTGTGACACTAGTCCCGTTACTTTTCAGATACACCTCATATACTTTAAAATAAAAGAAAGTAAAAAAAAAAAATTCCAGAAATATCTGGTTTTTGTCAGTGAGTTAAAAAATGTTGTGAAACGTGAAGTGGGTAGCAATAGCAATGAAAGCATTTAAAACAACCCCAAAGAACCTGGAAAATAGAATGGAGGAACAAGAAATCAGAAAATGAATTGAGACTGTCTAGCCTATGTTGTATACTACATGTATGCGTATACAAATATATGCGGAAACATAATCAAAGATAATGACGAACTTCAATGAACGAACGAACACATTTCTTTACAAAAATATATCTCTCACTTTTTATTCTCGAAAGGGTTGATGTTCAGTGTTCATCTTCAAAGAAATGAGTGGAGACAGGGACTGACTGCTATATTGACCCAACTTCTTCTTTTGACCATAGCACGCTGTGTTATCTTCTTGAACCCACTTAGCACTTCTTCTGCATCTTGGCTGGGGTTGCTCAACCGGGGGTCGCTGAGGGCCACAGCCCTCAGTTTGCAAGCTGGCCCTCACTCGGGCCTTCATGTCGCCAACTAACTCAACTGCTGCCTGCACCTGGCTATATTCTTTCATAACGCCCACTTGCTTCCGCTTCTTCTTCCGCTTATTTACACAGGTGCATCTCTGATAGACGGCTCGGTCAAGGGTCAATATACAACACCTATAGCACTGCTAAGATTTGCAAGAATACTTAGGAGAGTCCTAGAGCGCTAAGAAAACTTTGATATCATTTCCAGTTTCTATAGATGCTAAAAACTCACAAGGAGTAAAATAATAATAATAATAATAATTCTCTGGAATTTTGAGATTGTTGTGGGAACCTTACCCATCTTACCATAATGGACTCTTCTCACCGTTATTAGTACTGAGAGATTTCGCTGCCAGAAGGCAGATCACTATCGGTGTTATACGAACAGTACTAGACTTCTTACTTTTTCTATGTAACTTAATCTTTCTTGTGTAATATAATCTGTTATCTAATATCCGTGTTTGTGTTTTCATTTGTGAGCCTTTCTGGGTCCACAACATGCAGACTGTGTGGATATGGCAACAGAGGGGTTCAAAGAATATCAAAACAAGAGTAAAAAAAAAATATTAAAAAAAAGTAAAAAAGCCAATAATAACAAAAACAAAAATAACTGATTAAAAAGGAACAAGAATTACAAAATCGAGATACTAAAAATGGGGAACAGTACGAGACCTCTTATCTTTTCAATGTAACTCTATCTTTCTTGTGTAATATAATCTGTTATCTAATATCCGTGTTTGTTTTTTCATTAGTGACCCTTTCCGGGGTCACAACAGAGGTATAAACAGATCACCTAATGCTGGCCAAAAGACCTGACCTAGTGATAATTAACAAAAAAAGAGAACCTGCTGTATAGTGGACTTTGTTATCTCAGTGGACCACAAAGTCAAAATCAAAGAAAATGAAAAAAAGACACAAGTACTCGGACCTAGCAAGAGAACTAAAAAATGAGAGTAATGATAATACGAATTGTAATTATCCTCCTTAGAACGGTCCCCAACGGCTTGGAAACGGGACTTGAAGAGTAGGAAATTAAAGGACGAAATGAAAGCATCAAAACTACAGCGTTTTTAAGATAGGCTAGAATTCTAAGAAGAATCCTGAAGACCTGAGGAAACTTGCTGTCACTCAGACTCGAGTAAAAAACAATCAGCTGGTGTTGATGTGAGCATCTTGCAAAAGTATAATAATAATAATAATAGCAGGGGTGCCCGTGGTGTTATGGTTATCGTCGTAGGAAATGGACACGACGACACGAGTTCAAATCCTGGACGAGACTGATTGCATTTCACATAGTACTAATACCCTTGGGAAAGGTATGAATCCAATTATTCTCCCTCCAGCTATGGGTAAATAGCAGGACAGACTGGGTTCTTCAGCCTTGGTAAGGAAACTAGTCTAGAAGAAGGAAAACTCTAAATTCAAACCTGTTAAACTTCGATTAAAAATTGACCTTGTGTCATATCCTGCCCGAGCGGAGGGGTTGGTAAATATGATAATAATAATAATAATAATAATAATAATAATAATAATAATAATAATGGAAATTCAGATTTTCTTTAGAGTAGCACAAAAGAATCCGGGGGTGTCCTTGTGGTGTAATGGTTAAAGCGATGGACTGCGGAATCGTAGTAAGCGAGTTCGTACTCCAGTCGCGCTATTATGTTCATTTTCGGAGAAATACCCTTGGGAAAGGTATGAACCCCCTTATCCTCACAGCTATGGGTTAAATAGTACCACTACTAGGAGAATGGCTTTGGCATTAAATAACCTACAAAGGTTGATATGTCATTAAACAAAGAAGCCAAACCAAACAAAATAATCCAAAATGACAAATTATATCAAAATGAAAATTAATTATACACTATAAAATAGCAAATGTATGCGGGGACAGACATGAAATGTTTTATCAGGTAAGCAGCAAACTGGCACAAAAGGAATGTAAGACTAAGCACGACTGGGTGGGAAAGGTGATTAACAGGAATTGTGCAATATACTACACCTTGATCATATTAACAAATAGTATATGCACAAACTAAAATCTGTCCAAGAAAATAAGATAAATAAAATTCTCTGGGATTTTTAATATATAAATGGATACTTTCTCTTAATAAATGAGGAAAAAATGTGTCATGAAGACAAATTTGTTGTTCAAGTGGAACAGAGAGTGAAAATAAAAGAAAGCAAAAATATAGGCAAATACTTGGATCTTGCTAGAGAGGTTAAAAGGCTAAAGAACATGAAGGTGATAGTAATACTATATATAGTTGGAACACTCGGAATAATACCCAAAGGCATCGAAAAGAGAGTGAGGGACCCTAGAATAAAAATAAAGCGAAAATATTAATACATACTTGGATCTAACCAGAGAGGGGGAAAAAAACTAGGGAACATAAAGGTGATGGTGATACAATTTTTTGTTGGGACCCTTGGAATGGTCTCCAGAGGCTTCAAAAAGAGACTGGGAGACGATACAATAAAAACAAAAGAAAGCAAAAAGATTTAAAAAATACTTGGATCCTGCTATAGAGGGGAAATGCTGTGGAATATGATAGTGATGTTGGTACCAATTATGGCTGGAAACCTTGGAATGGTCCCTAGATGGGTCAAAAACAGACTGGGGGACCATAGAATAAAAATAAGAAGCGAAAACATAAACAGATACATGATTTTGCCAAAGAACTGAAAGGGCTGTGAAACATGAAGGTGATAGTTATACAAATTGTAATTAGAACCCAAATGTGTCTGGAGGACCAAAGAATTTTTAAAAAAGGCAAAAGGTAAAGAAATACTTGGACCTTGCCAGAGTTTTGAAAAGGCTGTGGAATATGAAGGTTATGGTGAGACTAATTGTAGTTGGGACCTTTGGACTGTGGAACATGTAGGTGATACCGACTATAGTTGAAATCCGAGCAATGGTCCCTAAAAGCATCTTTAAAAAACGGAAATAAAAATAAAAGAAAGCGAAATGATTAACAATTAGTGGGATCTTGCCAGATAGCTGAAAACGCCGTGGAACGCAAAGGTGATGTGATATCAATTGAAGTTGGAACCCTTGGAATGGTCCCCAAAGGCACCGCAAAAGATTGGCGGACCATGAAATAAAAATAAAAGAGAGCGAAAAGATAAACAAATACTCGGATCTTGCCAGAGAGCAGAAAGGGCTGTGGAACATGTAGGTAATGGTGATACCAATTGTAGTTGGAACATTTGGAACAGTCCCCAAATACATCGAAAAGAGACTGTGTGATCATAGAATAAAAATAAAAGAAAGCAAAAAATAAATACTTGGAGCTTGCCAGATAGCTGAAAAGACTGTGGAACATGTAGGTGATGGTGATACCAATTGTAGTTGGAACACTTGGAACAGTCCCCAAATGCATCGAAAGGGACTAGGGGACCGCAGAATAAAAATAAAAGAAAGTAAAAAAATAAACACTTGGATCTTGCCAGATAACTGAAACGACTGTGGAACATGAAGGTGATGGTGATACCAATTGTTGTTGGAACACTTGGAACAGTCCCCAAATGCATCGAAAAGAGACTGTGTGATCACAGAATAAAAATAAAAGAAAGCAAAAAAAAAAACAATACTTGGATCTTGCCAGATAGCTGAAAAAGCTGTGGAACAGGAAGATGACAGTGATTTCAATAGTAGTTGACATACTTGGAATATTTCCCGTTATTAAAGTTTGAGTTTCTAACCTGCTAGTTGAAGATACGTAGTGATGTTTCTTGTCTTGTTGCAGTAAACAGTAGTTTGTAATGAAGTTGTTCTAGTAGTCACACATGTTCTGTTGTGTTATGTTGATATGGAGTTGTAAAAAAATATTGGTAACGTTGTAGAATATTTGAAAGAAAGATGGCTTCATTCATTAAATAGCCTCCAATTTTACAAGGTGAAGAATTCTACACTGAATGAATGCAAGATTTACAAATATGGATGGTTTTAATCCATCTATCAAAAGATAAACAGAGCCGGCGATATTTTTGCCATTATCACAGAGCATACGTGATTGGGTTCGTCATTTTTCGATAAGGGATATCGGCTGAGCCGAAGGATTGAAATTAATTACAGACAAATTGGATGAAATACATTTACATGACCGGAACACAAGAGCATATATTGCGTTCCAGGATTTTTACTTTTACAAAAGAGATATTGGCGTAAATATAAATGACTTTCTGGTACGTTCCGAATTTTTGTATCAGAAATTACAAAAATTTGGTATGACACTCCTCGATGGGATGCAGACTTTCTTGTGTTAAATGCAGCGAACTTGTCCGAGGAAAATGGAATATCAGCAAGGAACGCGTGTGCGTGTCCCAACGATACAAAAATGAAAGAGGCGTCTAAAAACGTGTTTTCTGACATATCGTCACTGGAAGACAAAAAATATTCCTATTATGAAAGAAGTGGAAACGATAAATTTTAGTCGTTACAAGGATGTAAAAAAAAGATTTCTTTCAGGTGGAAATTGAGTGAATTTCTCCTGTAAACAAGGTAGGGTTAAACACTGTAGCGAGAGAAATCACGTACGCGGCTGCTCAAAACGTGCGCGAATATGTCTGGTGTCTAAAATTAGATCAGGGTGAGAGAAACGGCCGATTTGAGAGATCGAATTCACATCCTCCCGATCGTAAATCGTGTTTGACGCCGGGATCACCTATACGCGTTGG
Source organism: Sepioteuthis lessoniana (assembly GCA_963585895.1). NCBI lineage: Eukaryota > Metazoa > Mollusca > Cephalopoda > Myopsida > Loliginidae > Sepioteuthis > Sepioteuthis lessoniana. The sequence goes on along the minus strand of CAUZXS010005655.1, from coordinate 123,200 downwards.
CGTGCATGTAAATTACCATATTGTGAGATTGACCCGGATGTGGCATTTTGGTATCCTTATTTTAAGTCCTGCCTGAATGCACGGGGCAGAAGGCGTTTTGAGTCTTGCTGACGCACAATAAGAGACGAGCTTGGATGTAGGACTACTAAAGAAGATTGTTGCATGTGTAGGTGAATGGACCTGTGTTTGGTATTTATATGGTACCCGACTATTTTACGTTGAAGTTTGTATATAAGGGTGTTTATTCCCCGCAAGTTTAATGTTGGGGTAGTTTAGAATTAAGGTAGAATCAACATATTATAAGCACGTGGATAAAACAAATGAATGAATAAGGCCAGTGAAATAAATGAGTGAAAGATATGAAACAAATAATGGTTGTAAAACGGCACGGACAAAATGAACATGTAAAACAAGACGAACGAACAAAACAAATTTATATACTATAATAACAAAACTTACATTAATACATAAAAGTATTACTAACTCTTCTAACAAAATAATAGTGTGTATATATGTGTGAGCTCGTGTGTGTGTGTGTGTGTGTGTAACACAACTAAGCTACAAAAAGAATTGCAAGTTTAAAATGTCTTTTTTCTCTGGTTAGAAACAGGCAGTTTTTCAGAGACGGAAAAGCGTCTCATAGTCCTTGTATATGAATGTCTGCGAGGCCCATTCATGGTGTTGCTGCTGCGGAGAAATTAGGTCAAAGAGAAAGAGGGTGTTTGAAGACGACGTATTCATAGAAAATACGCGTCTTGTAAGTGGCTCAAAAACGCAGGACTTGAATTTACGCGCGCCGACGTAGTTGTAAGCATATCACGTGGTCCTCCTGGCCAATGGTTTCCCGAGGTTGGGTACTCGACTGGGGCCAGTCCAGTTGGGAGTTGACTTTGGCCATGTCGAGAGTTGAAGTTGAGTTAAGACCATGGTGTTGAGAAGTTGAAGTCTGACCATGGAGTTCTGCAGATCTCTACCGACAGAGATCTGAAAGACTATGAGATGTGCCGAGCGTTTGAGTTTTGTTTGTATAGAATGATTAAGAATTGTGTCTTTCTCTCTCCTCGTGTCGAAGAACCGAACTCAGAAGTCAAGAAGTTAATAAACGTTCGTACGTGAACAACGGAGTTGCCTGTGTATTTGAGCCTGCCTATTGTGTTTTTTTGCATATGTATAACGTTTGTGATTGATATGGCTATACAATACTTGTAAGTGACTGTACTGGTTCGAGAAACAATATTAACACTGTCATGGAATCAGACTAGGTACATTTTACCTTGTTTAATATGGATACACGTTATGAAAATATTATAAATTATTCAAATATAAAAATGTCTGAGCTTGTGTGAGAGAGAGAGAGACATGGTATAGCTGTGTTGGAATCAGCCTGTTCTTGGACAGTTGCCGAAAAACTGTAGTTTGATGTTTTCTTTGACACGTTAAATGACTGAAATAAACGCTTAGTAAAAACTGTTTAGTCTAACAGGACATTCTGTTTTGGTGATGGAATGGAACTAAAGGCTATTCAGTTAAATTCCCGGTAACTATATGTTGTACTCCCTACATAATGGACTCGCCCTCCTCCAACGAGAGGGTCAGACCAAGTTCACCGATCAGCGTGACACAATCACGTGTGATATCATTTGTGTTGTGGACGGATAGTCACTACCTCACAGGACTTTCAGTTTCCTCTCAACTAACTATTGTTTAACCAGGTTTACTTGTATCTTGTTTCTGTTACTTGAATATATGTTTTTCTATCAACCTTTTTTGTGTTCCCCGTGTCTTTCTTTTGTCAGCATCACAGCACTATAGGCGGTGTAAAAGGTGATAGAGCGTATATTAAGACTGATATAGTAAAAAAAAAAGGATTTACCTTTATTATTGAGCTATAAATTTACGAAAACTGCCGGAATGCTGTTAGATTTCAAAAATGACAGCTGTTGGATTTTAGGCAGATATATAAAGTTAGAAAGTACGATGTATGGATATTACAGTCTTCCACTGACAAATATGCTTTTGGAGGTTGCTATACTGTGAGGTTTTTAGAATTTGCAAATCAACAGTTAAAAATAGCTTGAATGTCATTGGCTTATTTTTAAAGTTGGACTGTTACAGTTCCTTTGTGGATATTTAAACGGGTGGGCAAGGTTTTTTTTTGTCAGTCTACACTTTCACCGGTCCCAGTCTGTTAGTCCGAGAATCTTTTGTTATGCTGTTAACAGTCAGTTAGTTGACCACTTTTTCACCGGTCTATAGTGAAATTGAAAGACAGAACCCGCAGACTACTACCTCTGATGAGCCAACAGGGGTTCGTCATTCAAAGAGACAACGAGTAGCGTGCTGTATATGCAGAAAGAAGAGCCGACATTCACATGCATCCAGCAGCCATCCCGGTTGGATAAAAAAACAGGTGGTGAGCTGGACGAAAAAGAGAAATGAAATATGACAACGAAGCTGTGTGGATTGAATTCCTTTCATACCAACACCAAAAGGAAGGAAGAAAGAAAAAAGCAAGAAGTGATGAGCGAAATGGCCGACCTCAACGTTCAAAACGAGCGCGAATGTGTTTTGCGTGTGGAGTGCCGGAAGTATAGAAAAAACGGAAGGTTGAGTGTCCTTGGGAGTGTAATTTGTAGGTCATGCGGCTCGCCTTTGGAGGGACAGGGTTTGTAACATATGCAAATTTCAGCCAGCCAGAACTGGTGTAAAAGGAGTAATCTCAGCATTGTGGTTGTTGTATTTGTTGCTTCACAAAAGGACTGAGTGAACCAGTGTATTGTCGCGGCAAGTGAGAAAGACGGGACTGGTCGCAAGCAGTTAAAAGGTTTCAAGCTATTTCAGCTTTATTAACCATGGCATCCAAGCAATTCGATATTCGGCTTATCCCCAAGATCGGCGTCGCGGCAACAGATATGCCAATAATGAAATGGTTGGAAGACCTGGTATTGACTAGCGAACTTGGCGAGATAACCAAGGTAGAGCGAGTTTTGCCACTACAATTGAAAGGCGCGACCCGCGAGACATATCGGCAGCTGTCAAAAGAGCCACAAGATGACGTCGAGGAGATCAAACATGCTCTTATAAAAGCCTGCGGAACGGATTCGTTCGTGGCTTTCGAACAATTTACCACGTGCCGCCTCCGTCCAGAAGAGACTGTAGAAGAGTTCCTAACAGACTTGCAACGATTGGTACGACTAGAAGGTGAAATGCCGCCAGAATGTTGGATGAAGAGCACCTTTGTCAATGGGTTACAGAGTCCGTCAGGGGACTCCTCCGATCGTCAACCAGGATAGAAACCCTAACTTTAAGAGAGCAACTGGAAAGAGCTCGTGCCGTATTAGTGGACAACAGAGACGAGCATCTGGCTGCTGCAGTGCCACCTGACAAGGCCTCGCATACACCGAACCGTCACAAAACTAGTCAGAGTGATGTCACCTGTTTCAGATGCGAGGGCCCGAACCATCTGGCTAGAGATTGTATGCAGAGCAGCAGTGTTAGAAACCAGAGAGAGAGATCAGCCATGCGCTGTTATCTCTGCAACAAATAGGAGAACCTAATGAAAAACTGTCCGGAAAACGGAAACCGGGGCGAGATGTTATCGCCACTCTCTCCCTATTCAACTTAAAAGAGGTGCTTCCCGTGATTGAAGCTGTGGTTAATGGCAATAAGAGCATGGTACTGATGGACTCTAGATGTTCTCGGTCCCTCGTGTGACGAGGAAACACGACATCCTCATACATTCGCCGAGTTATGGAGAAAGGAGGTGCGACACGCTGGCCGTTAGCTAACTATAGTCGTAACCAAGAATAGTGGCCGTGGAAAGGCCATCTCTCTTCAACCTTCCCATATAAGCATTAAGTGACATGGTCATGAAAGAACCCCACTCACTATTAGCCACGTATGCGTCAGTGGACAGAGGCAGACAGCGACCATGATTGGTGTGGAGTAATAAACCGCCAAAAAGCCAACTCGTGGTTATTTTTCATACTACGGAAAATAACCAGTTACCGTTTGTTCGTTGGAGAGCGAAGACACATAATTTGGGATACGGTTGAAACCCAAATTCCAAAGTCATGCCGCGCAGAGAACACTGAGAGAAAATAAAAAGCTTCTCCTTTGAATGAATTGGCACTCCGAGGTCTGGTGGGCCTTGTTAAATGAAATACCCAAAGCCGGAGACTTGTCCACGAGGAAAGAGATAATAATTAATCTTGGTCTTGTCTGAAATAAGAGGCTCATCTTTCCATCAACGTGTTATGGAAGCCCAATAACGAGAGGAAAAAGAAAAAAGAGAAGACTCTACAAAATCCTAAGTAAGTGAACATACAATTGAAATATATTCAAATTTATCTTGCTGTATTCATGCCGACGTGAATAAAAGACAAATTAAGGAAGGAAAGAATAGCTCTTATAAGATAGAGGAGAAAAAAAGAGGGAATATTCCCCGAATGATAAACTTGAGATTTTGAATTCGGGCTTTGCCATTAAACCCCAATGTCTGAAGGAAAGCAGACCATATCTACTGCGCTGACGAACTGTGTTTTTACTTTTCGTCCTTTAAAAGAAAGCTTTCTCGCTCCTGGCTTTAACTTGAATTGTTTTTTGTTTCTTTCTTTTATTCAATAAAAGAATATTGTTATTAATCTTGTTGACCCAAACATGGCAGTTCAGAGTCTTCTTTTGATGTCGAAGTATTGTATTTGTCGAAGGCCTTGTATTTGAGGGGGAAAGCTTGCCAAATAGCGATGTTGAATTTTAATAGCTTACCTATAACCCACCTAGGGGCTTTAAAACGTGGTTCAACTAGGGAGTTGGTGATATCTATAATATTAAATAGCCTTGGCAAGCCATAGCCCATGTGATGCCCTGCTTTAACTGGTGGACCTGGCGGGAACGAAAGGCACTCAGCAAGCCCGCTGGACACATGGCAGCGTAACACTCGTGACTGGATCGATGTGCAATCCCTGGAGTTGGCAGAAACCGGGCGTCCTGGAAGTCAACGGTAAAACTCTCCGCGTTAATGGCATCGGGACTATCACGCTGACAGTTGAGTCAATGCCGCCGCCAAGAGATTCGGTCACTCACTGGCCAATCAACAGGCAGAGTGCATTAATTCCTTCTTCCTCTCAAGAACTATTTTTATTGTCCCTTTTGGCAGAACGGACAACGTCAGAGAGCCAGGAGCCAGCAGCACAAACAGACCTCTCTCACATCACTGCTACTGATTCCACTTGGAACCCATCGCTGAAGAATACGCTGCTGCTAGCTTCACACACGCTTCCTACAAACCAAGGACCAACAAACTGACCAGTGACGCCAAACGGGACACTTTCTCACTCCTTTACGCCTGCTACGATAATAAACCTTTCCTTGTGTTGTTTAAAAGAAGTTTCGTTATTCATTTGTGTTGCCTAATGATTTATAGTGTTAGAGAAATTAACCATTTCCCGAAACACTAAAGACTTACGAACAAGGTGCCTGAGTCAAGTTTGACAAGAGTACCGTCATGAGATGGAAACGTGGCTAAACAATGAATGGCTGCTTCCCTATCATAAGTAGGAACTCGGTCCCCAAAAGGCCCTGATTCTATTAATGGCCGTCTTTTAACAGAATAAGTCTAAGGTTGAATAAATAAATATGTCGACGCCTACACGGTGCATGCCGACGTCTGTGCACAAAAGTTAAGAAAAAGAAAGGCGCTCGATCTCCGAAGGGCGTATTTGTCGGTGCTCGATCTCCGAAGGGCGTATTTACAAGTGCGTGTGCACAAATCCTTGTGGCTGTACCAGACAATTATCCTCGAAGGAAAGAGGTACTGCCTATCGCGCATGGGTTTTGGACTCAATGTAGCACCATCTATTATGCGGGCTATTGTTGAGGCTACACTCTCGAAAAATGACACAGTTCAGCAGGTAACTTCAGCATACATCGCCGATGTCTTTATCAACGAAGATATAGCTTGCTCAAACAGGATGAGGTAACATTTGGCTAACTTTGGACAGGCGAGCAAAGAACCGGAGCGGCTGCAGAACGGTGCACGAATGCTCGGCTTAACAGTTCGGGAAGAGGGCAACATGATATGAGAACGAGGGAACGAGGTCCCAAGCGTGTCACAGGTCCTTACCCGACGCAGCGTGTTCTCATTTTGTAGAAAGCTAGTCGGGCTCTTCCCAGTGGTTAAATGGCTCTGGGTGGCTACAGCATTTATTAAGAGGAGAGCGGTAGATATGACAAAGGGTTGGGATGACAATGTGACTAATGTTTCGTTAACAACAATGATAACAAAAGTCGTCGTCGTAAGAGTGCGCCAAGAAGACCTCGTGCGAGGAAAGTGGCGTGTTGATGGCCCTGAGCTCAACGTTTGGGTTGATGCAAGTTCCCTAGCCACCGGAGTGTCACTGGAGCATGATGGAGCTGCTATGGAGGATGCGAGTTGCTGACAAAAGGAGAGAGACACTCAGCACATACACTTGGTGGAGCTTGATGCTGCGCTAAAAAGTGTAAACATGGCACTGATGTGGAAAGCGACTATATTGCATCTTCACACTGACTGTGTGTGCGTGCACAAATTGATAACAGACACCCTCACGGGGAAAGCGAGGGTGCGCACCAGGTTGGCAAATGAGATGCTAATCAGGCGGTGGCTTGATGCACTCGCAAGCCTAGTCAAAGAGTATGGACTGTCTGTAGATGCAGTCCTGCTCAGGTCAGAACAGATAGTCTGACGAGAGTACCACAGCGATGGTTTGATCTCATCAAGAAGGCAGTTGAGCCTCCGTACTGTGCAAGTGCTGTGTCGCCAAGCAAGCATGACTTTGACCGGATAAGGTTCATCCATCACCGAAGTGGCCACCATGGCGTAAGGCGAACATCGTACTTCGTCAGGCAGGTCGATCCCACGGTCTCTAAAGCGTCGGTGAGGGCTGTGGTAAGAAATTGTGAGAAGTGCCAGTCGATTGACCCACCACCCACGCGTTGGCCGAGGGGGAAACTGGATGTTAGCGACACTTGCTCTAGACTGGGAATGGATGTAACCCACTTCCAAAGCAGACACTATCTGTCGCTCATTGACTGCGGGCCTACACAGTTTTCAATTTGGCGTCATCTGAGACGACAAGATGCAGCAAGCGTTATCAGCCACTTGGAAAGCCTGTTCTGCGACCGAGGGACGCCGGCTGAAATTCTCGTTGACAATGACACAGCATTTCGTAGCAAGGTCTTCAGGGACTTTTTCAGCGAATCGGGAGTCCGATTGTGGAACGATGTCATCGGAGCGTGAAACGGACCGCAGTAAGGAAACAGTACCCTATAATGGAAGCAGTCTATTGGTACAATGTCACCCCTAAGGATAATGTGTCGCCGCTGACTTCCCCTGCCAATCTGATTCACCGCTACTGTGTCCAACTGAATGCACTCCCTCTAGATAAGCCCAAATAGCAGTAGATGGGATACGACATGAGCGATCGTGTCTGGATGAAGACCCCATATGAACGGTGTACGTCCCCTTATACACGTGGACGTGTTACAGGTGTGATCAGCCCACAAAACGTTGACAGGATGCCCCGTCATGTAAGGGACCTGTGTCCCGTCATAGGCTTGAATACCTCGAAGATTGGGAGTGACAGCGAATTCTCAACCTGAAGTACAAGGATGATTACCATCAACGAAACATGCAGTGATCCCCTAGAGGTAAACAACGCGTATGCAATGGATGACACTTCTGTAGACGAGTCGTCCGAGGAGGAATTACTATTACCACGCAAGAGATCCGCCCCAGGTTGTCGTCTATGTGAACATCGGATCACGAGGTGGGGTAGCGAAATTGAAAGGCAGAACCCGCAGACTACTGCCTCTGATGAGCCATCCGGGGTTCATCATTCAAAAAGACAACGAGTGGCATGCTGTATATGTAGGCAGAACAACCGACGCTTACGTGAATCCAGCAACCATCCCCGGCTGGATAAAAAACAGGTGGTGAGCCGGACGAAAAAGAGAAATTAAATGTGACAATGAAGCTGTGAGGATTGACTTCCTTTCATAGTCATATTTACCAACCCCTCCGCTCGGGCAGGATATGACACAAGGTCAATTTTTAAGCGGAGTTTAACAGGTTTGAATTCAGAGTTTTCCTTCTCCTAGACTAGTTGCCTCAGCAAGAGCTAAAGAACCTAGTCTGCCCAAGTATTTACCCATAGCTTGAGGGAGAATATTTGAATTCATACCTTTCCCAAGGGTATTAGTGCGATGTGAAATGCAATCAGTCACGACCAGGATTTGAACTCGTGTCGCCGTGTCCATTTTCTTCGACGATAACCATTACACCACGGGCACCTCCTTAACGTCCTTTCATAGTAACAACAAAAGGAAGGAAGAAAGAAAAAAGCAAGAAGTGACGAGCGTAATGGCATACCTCAAAGTTCAAAATGAGCGCGAATGTGTCTTGTATGTGGAGTGCTGGAAGTATAGAAAAAACTGAAGCATGAGTGTCCTTAGGAGTGCAATTTTTAGGTCACGCGTCTCGCCTCTGGTGGGACAGGGTTTGTGACATATGCAAATTTCGGCCAACCAGAACTGGTGTAAAAAGAGTAATCTCAGCATTGTGGTTGTAGCATTTGTTGCTTCACAATAGGACTAAGTGAACCAGTGTATTGACGCGGCAAGTGAGAAAGACGGGACCGATCGCAAGCTGTTAAAAGGTTTCATGGTCCCAGTTTGTTACACTGTCAGTCAGAGAAAAGTTGAGCTCAGTATTTCGGCCAGCCTCCCTTTAATAAAGGGCAGAAAGCGAGGTTTGTGTTTTTTACTAACACCACCGGTCCCACAGGAACAGTGTAAAATTTACAATTAACTAAATGAGAGGTAATTGGTTTCCTCAGTAGAAGAGAAGCCCAGAATTGGTTTCTTTCTGTAGGAAACAGAAAAGTTGCAGAGTTCTCCCGACTCTATGCGAGTAAGTCTTGGGAGACATTTTTTTCAAGAAAAAAAGAACAGTGGAAGAAATTTAACGAAAAACGTTAAATTTCCCAGAGCACCATCCTCAAAATTGTTTAGAAGCCTTGGAAAAAAGATACAGCCACTGAAAGCGAAAAGAAAATTATATCAGCCTGTGAGTGCCTCACACCAGAAATTTGAAACAAGAGAAAGAAAAAAAGAAAAGAGAAGAAAATTCTATCAGACTGAGAAAGCTTTGTACCAGAAATTTGAAACAAAAGAAAGGAAAAAGAAAAGAGAACTTTGAATTCAGACATCTTATTGGCATTTGTGTAAAAAATTGTTTTGAAATGTACAATTTTTCTTTGTTTTGGTCCAATGTTGAATGAGTCCATTTGAGTTTCCAATCGTTTTTCTCTCCTTTTGTTTTATTTTTTATATTACATTGTGGCTTTTGCTCGGCGAAATTTGTGCAATATCGGTAGAAATGTATTTGTTAAATTTATTTCCGTCGGAATAACTTCGTTGTAAAGTGATTAATGTCTGTTTGTCTTTAAAATATAGTCATCAATTTTTGTACGTTAATAGTTGAGTTACTCCTTCCTTTCCTTAGTTCTATACGCTTTTTTACTACTTTTCTTTCTCTTTCCTTCTCTACGAAGCTACTCGGTTTACTGCAATCTTAGTCAGCAACATTTGAGGCTTTGTTAACTTCCCTCTTTTTGTTTTTATACCTACGGGTGACACACTCAGAGTAATTTTAAAAACCTTAAAAATGTTTGAGACTGGAGAAAAGAAGGAAGGCTGAGAAATTATTTTGGCAATTTGCTGATGCATCAAAAGAGAAATTAATATCTTTGGTTTGAGGCAGTAAGGCCTATAATAATATGGAGTTTCTGGATCTAATCTGGGATGTTTGTGATTCTTGTTTTGTTTGCATGAGGTTTAAAAAACTTCCTCTTTGACCTGTAGTCAAATTGACTCCTGGGAATTGGTTTAATGACACTGGAATTTAAAGGAAATGGACATAACCAACATTGGATTCTGCACTTAATTGATACATCCACTAGGTACTCTGCTGCTCGACTGATTAAAACTAAAAGAAATGAAGAAATTATCTGCAACATATCTTTAATATGGATGTCATTTTTCGACCTAAGCGTTTTTTGAGTAACAATGGGGGAGAATTTAACAATAAAAGATACCGACAGATGAATGAAAAACTGAATATTAAAACTTGCACTACAACTGTGGAAAGTCCATTCAGCAATGGTACTGTAGAACACTACAATCTGATAGTAGCTGAAGCAATTTAAAGACAGTAGAGGATGAGAAATGGGAGCCAGAAATAGCACTGGCTTGAGCCATTAATGATAAAAATGCTCTTCAAATTCATTTTGGGCATTTGGAGCTTGTGTCTGGCTTTAACATAAACACACCCTCAGTTTTGACTGATCAGTTACCTGCATTGGAAGCTGCAACAACCAGTGAGATGGTAAGAATAAACTTAAATGTTTTACATGCAGTGAGGAAAAACGTTATAGATACTGAATCAAGTGAAAAAATTTGAAGAGCCCTGAGATCTTATGCGGATGAAGAAATTGTGACAGATGACACTGAAAGGTCCAAGGAATAAAGGAAACAAAAATTTGGAAAGTTCTAGGAATAAAGGAAACAAGAATTGAAAAGTCCGAGGAATAAAAGAAACAAAGAATTGTAAGGTCCAAGGAGGAATGAAGGAAACAAAGAATTGTAAGGTCCAAGGAGGAATGAAGGAAACAAAGAATTGAAAGTCCAAGGAATAAAGGAAACAAAGAATTGGAAAGTTCAAGAAATAAACGAAATATAGTATTAGGAAGTCTAAGGAATAAAGAAAATAAAGAATTGGAAATTCCAAGGAATAAAGGAAATGAAGAATCGAGAAATTCAGGGAATAAAAGAAACAAAGAATTGAAAAGTCCAAGGAATAAAAGAAATGAAGAATTTGAAAGTCCAAGGAATAAAGGAAAAATTTTTTGGAAAGTTCTAGGAATAAAGGAACCAAGAATTGGAAAGTCAAAGGAATAAAGGAAACAAGATATGGAAAATCTAAGGAATAAAAAACACAAAGAATTGAAAGGTCCAAGGAATAAAAGAAACAAAGAATAGAAAAGTCCAAGGAATAAAGGAAACAAAAAATTGGAAAGTCCAAGGAATAAAGGAAACAAAGAATTGGAAAGTCCAATGAATAGAGGAAACGAAGAATTGAAAAGTCCAAGGAAGCAAAGAATCGAGAAATCCAAGGAATAAAAGAAACAAATATTAGAAAGGAAAAAAAATTTGGAAAGTTCTAGGAATAAAGGAAACAAGAATTGGAAAGTCCGAGGAATGAAAGAAACAAAAAATTGAAAACTCCAAGGAATAAAGGAAACATGGAAAGATGGAATTGAAAAGTCCAAGGAATAAAGGAAACAAGGAATTGAAAAGTCCAAGGAATAAAAGAAATGAAGAATTGAAAAGTTCAGAGAATAAAGGAAACGAAGAATTGAAAAGTCCAAGGAATAGAGGAAATAAAGAACTGAAAAGTCCAAGGAATAAAGGAAACATAGATTTGGAAAGGTCCCTGATATGAAAAACATAAAACTGCCAAATATTAGATAAATGAAGTCTTGGGGAAGAAGAAGGACAGCATAATAAAAGTCTTTCTATCAACATGGAGGAATTGAAAGACAACAGTAAAAAATCAAGTAGAGGCAAAATTGTGGAATATAAAATGAAAGTAAGTGATGCATGGAAAACAGGAAAGATTCATGCACAGCCTAAATCGAATGGAAAATATAGTCATTGACTGAATATAGAACCAGAAGCGGAAAATGAAAATCCAGTCTGTATCAAATGGGATCTTGTTGATCAGTGGAGAGAACTCTCTCCAATAAGAGTGGAAGTAAGTAATCAAGAATATGTAGTTTTGCTCACATCTGAACTAGAACAAGCAAAAGAGGAAATTAATTGATACAAAGGAAAGAGAAAAAGAAAATATGAAAATTCATGGAGTATATTAATGTTGGCCTGTGACATTGGTCAGATATGCAATATCAACAAGATGGGTTATAATAGAGAAATTCAAAGATAAAAAGAAGATAATGAAGGCCCGCCTTGATGTACGTGGTTATGAAAAAGATTCACATAACCCCTGAAAACGGGTTTCTACAGGGTGATAAGCTGGAGAGAGAGAGATATATTTCTTAGACCACCATCTGACATATGTTCAGAGTCTGTAGAGAAGAGGAAAATTTCGTATTTTGGTTTGGCGCGCAATTTAATTCGACACTTAATTTCACCCAATCAGGATGACTTATCCTATTCACACCGGACCTTCATTTCCGGCCACCAAATCGGGTGAGCTGCCAAACACATCCTCTTTGGCTGGAGAACGCCGACCAGTGCAGACGTCCCATTGGCCGTTCTTCAATAGCGATGCTTTTTAGCTGGACAACGCCGCCAAGTGCAGACATGTCACTGCAGCTTTAATATACCAGCAACAGCAACATGGACACACTAGGGAATCCATCTAATTTATGGATTCCTTACAAGGAATCCCAGTTGAATATAAATTAGATACATTCAACATGCCTCGCACAGGCACAACTTTATGTCACCCCAAAATTGGCTATGTCGATCTGAGCGTAATCCCGCTCTCGACACGCATGAAGATAACGCCTACTCTCCCCAAATACCAGACACGAAACTCACGGTGACATCCAAAGTTCAATTCCAACAACTGCAACATGTCTTTTGTCAAAAATGCAAAAAAACACAATCCCTCACACGTCCAACGACACACGCTGCCTTCTCAACATCTCATAACGCCATTTCGCCTCAATACAAACAAGTTTAAACTCCACGAGTCTTGCAGCACCAAAAGCAAACCCAATATTCCATGCTGCAAATAAAAACCTATTCATAAAAATATATTTCGACCTTCACCATCTTACTTCTTCTTCATCCTCCTCCTTTTATTTCTTAACAACTATTAGCGAGGGACCTTACAAACTAAGCGAGGAAACAACTCAACGTAAACACACATACGTTACACCCATCTTCCTCGCTAACAAAAAACTTTCTCTCGCTACTAACAAACCAACTTCTCCAGCTAAACACAACAAAAACCTCTGGCTACAAAATGGTTCCCCCTCGCTAAACAATAATAACCATTCCACATATGGCTAAAAGTCACAGGTATGGAAGCTGAAAAGATGCATCTATGGATTAGATGATGCACCGCGCTCATGGAGTTACATATTCACAATTAACGCTATGTGCAAAATGGGTGAAATGGACATCGAATGTTCATTACGATAGAATATATAAAGAACATAGGAATCCCGGAATTCGAAAACACGTAACGACTTCTTGTTCAGGTACGAAACCTTTTTAATAACTTTGAGTTAAAGGTTTCGACGTAAGGAGGAGAGACACAATCTTCTATGCTGTCTTATTCATTTGGCCCCCATCTCGAGCGGCCCTCCATAGGGCGCAAGTTCGCCTCGCGCCTGCGAGCTCCAAAAGTCGATCCTTCTCGTTTGGCGTCCAGTACCCGACTCTTTAACTTTCTTCAGATTCTCCTACAAACCTCCGCGCGCTTCCGGTGCGTGACGTCACCCGCACCCTGTCACCCCTTTTTGTCTCGGACTATTATGACATCTGAGTGACACCTCCATCCGCTCGCGCGCACCCGCGTTAACACCTGCCTTAATGTTACACCTAACTAACCCATGTGCTGAGCCGAAAGGTTCTCAGCCTAACTAAACTCAAAGCATGAACCGAAATCCCTCGGCTATTATATAACAATGGTACAAAAGAGTTAATCATGAATTAACAAACCTAAAAGGAACAGTGAGTGCATATGACAATGCACTGTTTCTTTGGCCTGATGCAACTGGTAACTTGAGTATTCTGTCAATGCACGTTAATGACTTCGTATTCTCTGGAAATGATTTGTTTACGAAAAATGTGATCGCAGGATTGAAAAAATATTCAAACTTGGAAATCATGAAAGTAGAAGATTCAAATTTTGGGGATTAGGTATTAGTGTTGTGGACCAGTAAAAGGTCCGGAAGAAAGACATGAACTCGGGATTACGTGAAACAAGTATATTGAACGAAAGTATAAATACAGACGGTCACCTACCACCTATCATGAAAACTATACAAGCTAGACGAACCAGACATGCCGGACACTGCTGGAGAAGCAAAGACGAGATCGTAAGTGATGTATTCCTGTGGACCCCCGCATATGGCCAATCAAAAGCAGGACGGCCAGCTCGAACATACATACAGCAGCTATGTGATGATACGGGATATAACCCTGAAGACCTGCCAGAGGCGATGAATGATAGGGAGACGTGGAGAGAGAGGGTCAGGGATATCCGTGCTAGCCGCACGACATGATGATGATGATGATGATAAATACAGCATATGTTGCCTTTCGCTCTGGCAAAACAAACAACAACACAATAAGACGACGACCAACACACTCTTTTAGAAAAATATACCTCTCACTTTATTTGAAAGGGTTGTGTGTGAGAGGGAGTTGGAGACCGAACAGAACTGCAACATACTGACTGACCCCCACTCTATTGGCCATAACCACGTTTCTTTCCCGTTCTCCTGGGCTGCTCAACCGGAGGCCCTGGGGGCCCAGCCTCTCTGGGTGCTGGTTTTCTCTACCGCATCTTATCTCCAACTCATCTGATCTGTAACTGCTCAATCGGGGGTCCCGAGGATCTCTTCTGCCGGGTGCTGTTTTCTCTACAGCATCATTTTCTAACTCTCATTGAACTTCCTATGCACTGAGTTATATAATAGTTCTACGCCCACTCAATCTCTTCCCATAATTGGCCAACGGAATATATCACTTCCGCTGTCTTTGGAATGGCATGTTTTGATCATCATCGAGCGGAAATAACTGTCATGCAGTTCACAGGTCACCCTCTTCTGGTGCATCAGTTTGTGACTGTACCGTGGGATTTTAACCCTGTCCCATATTGTCAGCCAAGCTCGCCCACGCCAACAGAATACGCACTTCCGCCGTCTTTGGAATGGCATGTTTGGCCAGGTCGGAGGTCAATATGCTACACATAGGTAAAAGAGTGTTGAACATCAGTCTGACAGCCAAAGTGTTAGGCTGGAGTTAACTTAACACTGAGATGAATATTCTCCTGGTATTCATAGTAATAGGAAGAGTTCATTATAGTCCGTAAGGTAGGTACCATAACTGTTAAGTGAACAAAAAATGGGATTACTATTGACCAAAACCTATATGTTTCATCTATTTCCCCAATTAATATTAAGAAAGGAATGTCTTTAGGAAAAATGATGAATTGACCCAAGTGGAGACGACAGAATTAAAAAGACTCACAGGTGAAATGATGTGGGTATCAACTCAGACGTGACCTGATGTGGCATTTGATGTGTGTGGGATGGGTAATTCTGGAAAGTTTCCAAAAGTGAAATTATTCTTCTAAAAGTACCCTTTTATTGCCGTTGCTCACAGGTCCACTCTGACCCAGAATGGTAGCACCTGATAGGGCCCTATCTATGGGTTAAATAGAACTAACGGCATACTTATGCTAAACTGAACTGTTTGACTAAACTGAATCTAAATTGAATAGCTTGAAATAAAAATGTTTTTGACAATTAAACCTAACTTACATTTAAACAGCGTGCTTATGCTAAACAGAATTGCCTCTGTACACCTCGGAGTAATAAGACATAATAGTCTTCTTAAGTTGTGTGGATTTCTTCCATCAAACATTGTCAATTCTGATTCAGTTTTCACGTGTCTTTCTTTCATCTTATTTCTCTTGCTTCTTTACACCTAATAATAATAAGACATAATAGTCTTCTTAAGTTGTGTGGATTTCTTCCATGAAACATTGTCAATTCTGATTCAGTTTTCACGTGTTTTTCTTTCATCTTATTTCTCTTGCTTCTCTACACCTAATAATAATAAGACATAATAGTCTTCTTAAGTTGTGTGGATTTCTTCCATCAAACATTGTCAATTCTGATTCAGTTTTCACGTGTTTTTCTTTCATCTTATTTCTCTTGTTTCTTTACACCTAGTTTTGATAAGACATAATAGTCTTCATAAGTTGTGTGAATTTCTTACATCAAACATTGTCAATTCTGATTCAGTTTTCACGTGTCTTTCATCTTATTTCTCTTGCTTCTTTACACCTCGGAGTAATAAGACATAATAGTCTTCTTAAGTTGTGTGAATTTCTTACATCAAGCATTGTCAATTCTGATTCAGTTTTCACGTGTCTTTCATCTTATTTCTCTTGCTTCTTTACACCTCGGAGTAATAAGACATAATAGTCTTTTTAAGTTGTGTGAATTTCCTACATCAAGCATTGTCAATTCTGATTCAGTTTTCACGTGTCTTTCTTTCATCTTATTTCTCTTGCTTCTTTACACCTCGGAGTAATAAGACATAATAGTCTTCTTAAGTTGTGTGGATTTCTTATATCAACCATTGTCAATTCTGATTCTGTTTTCACGTGTCTTTCATCTTATTTCTCTTGCTTCTTTACACCTAATAGTAATAAGACATAATAGTCTTTTTAAGTTGTGTGAATTTCTTACATCAAACATTGTCAATTCTGATTCAGTTTTCACATGTCTTTCTTTCATCTTATTTCTCTTGCTTCTTTACACCTCGTAGTAATAAGACATAATAGTCTTTTTAAGTTGTGTGGATTTCTTACATCAAGCATTGTCAATTCTGATTCAGTTTTCACGTGTCTTTCTTTCATCTTATTTCTCTTTCTTCTTTACACCTCATCATAGTAACCCTAACCCCAACCTTAACCCTTTGGCCAATCAACTCTTGTGTATTGACTTCCTTACTCCTCCCACACCTCTCATCATCCCTCACAGACTCCCTGCCTTCCTTGAATCTTTCATGCCACTCAAAAACTGATGCTCGATTCATGCAAGATGATCGAATTTTATTGCATATCATTCTTCTAAAGTGTCAGATTGCATTTTTGAAATTCACCAGCTGTGACAATCAAGCTTTAGTAGGGTGTATTCCAATTGCTGCTGTAGCTGTTGATTTGAACCTGAAATCATAAAACTTGGTCAGTCATCTCATAAGATCTATAGTCAGGAAACTTATTGAATACACCACGTATTTCTCTTGTTTCTTTAAAATTAATCAAGGTAATTACGTACCAAAATTTAACTAAATTTTTAAAAAGGAAGATTTTATACATAAAAATCTAGCATTTTTGCATTCCATCATTTCTAAGTTTATGTTTTAATTTATGGTTTCTGCTACTATATTTTTTGTTCATGATTTTGGGTGAATATTACCCCCTACTTGTTTGATGTTATTTTATCATTTCTTCATAATATTGGGTGAATACCCAATATTTGGTTGCTACTATTTTATCTTTTCTTCATATTATGTGTATATTACCTTTCATTGGTTGCTACTATTATATCTTTTCTTCATAACATTGGTGAATATGACCCTCTTTTTGCTTGTTGCTATTTTATCTTTTGTTGATAATATTGGGGGAATATTACTCTGTTTTTGCTTGTTGCTGCTATTTCATCTGTTTTTCACCTGCAATTTCAGATTTTTGCAATTTTTTCCCTCCATTTTCTATATATTTTTCCAGATTTCTGCAATTTCAGATTTTTGCCAATGTTCTTAGCAATTTCTCTATTTTTCAATATATTTTCACTTTTATATATTTTTCCAGTATTCTGTAATTTCAGATTTTGGTCTGGTTTCTAAGCATTTTTCACATATTTTTCCAGACATCATCAATATTCTGCAATTTCTATTTTCTGGGCATTCCCTGCATTTTTTTTCAAACATGTTAATTTTTCTTCAATTTCAGATCTTGGATCATTTTCTTAGAAATTCTGACATATTTTTCATGAAAAATTCAATTTTTTCTAATTTCAGGATTTTGCCTATTTTTCCAGAGAATCTAAATTTCTGCAATTTCAGATGTTTGCTTATCTTCTCAGAAATTCCAGCATATTTTTTGAAGATTTCAATTTTCTGCAATTTCAGATTTCTATTATCTGGGCATCTCTTACATATTCTTAGCATTCCTCACATATTTTTCAAAACATTTTCAGCATTCTGAAATTCCAGATTTTTCCCTATTTTGGGGGGCATTTCCTGCAAATTTTTTCAAATATGTTCCTATTTCTATAATTTTAGATCTTTGTCTATTTTCTTTGAAATTCCTACATATTTTCCCAGAGAATGTCAATTTTCTGCAATTACAGACTTTTACCAATTTTCTGGGAATTTCTTACATATTTTTCCCATGTTCTGCAATGACAGATTTTGATCTGTTTTCTTAGTATTTCTCAGATATTTTTCAAAACATTTTCAGCATTCTCTCAATTCTTGATTTTTACCTGGGCATTTCCTGTATATTTTTTCATGTTCATATTTCTGCAATTTCAGATTTTTACCTATTTTCCTAGAAATTCTTTTATAAATTTTTTTGAGAAAAATTCATATTTCTGCAATTTCAGATTTTTACCAATTTTCCTAGAAATTCTTTTACAAATTTTTTCGAGAAAAATTCATATTTCTGCAATTTCAGATTTTTACCTATTTTCTTAGAAATTCCTACATATTTTTGAGAAATCTGCAATTTTGGATTTTTACCTATTTTCTAGGCATTTCCTGTATATTTTTTAAAAATATGTTCATTTTTTTTTGCAATTTCAGATTTTTGCCTATTCTCTTAGAAATTCCTACATATTTCTTGAGAGAATTTCATTATCGGCATATTTTCAGATTTTTGCCTATTCTCTTAGAAATTCCTACATATTTCTTGATAGAATTTCATTATCGGCATATTTTTTCTGATTTGTTTAGCATTTCCCTCCAATTTTTCAATATATCTTAACTTTTATACAATTTCAAATTTCTGCCTATTAGTATTTCCTACATATTTTCCCAGAGAAACTTAATTTTCTACAATTTCAGAGTTTTACCTTTTTTTCTCCTACTTTTCCCAGACATTTTTAGATTCTACCATTTCATATTTTGGCCAATTTTCTAAACATATCTGACAAATCATACATTTTCGGTTTTCAGCAATTTCAAATTTCAACCTGTTTTCTTAGCATTTTCAAATTTGTGCAAATTTAGATTTTTATTATTTTCAGAGCATTTCTTACATATTTTTCCAGACATTTTTAGAAATTTTTTATAATTTCTTCACATTTCTTCCATATTTTCCCAGACATTTTCAGAAATTTTGTATAATTTCTTAGCATTTCTTATATATTTTTCAAGACATTTTCAGAAATTTTGCATAATTTCCCAGCATTTCTTACATATTTTTCCAGACATTTTTAGAAATCTTTTATAATTTCTTTGCATTTCTTCCATATTTTCCCAGACATTTTCAGAAATTTTGTATAATTTCTTAGCATTTCTTATATATTTTTCAAGACATTTTTAGAAATTTTGCATAATTTCCCAGCATTTCTTACATATTTTCTAGACATTTTCAGAAATTTTGCATAATTTCTTAGCATTTCTTACATATTTTTCTTGACATTTTCAAATTTTTGTCAATTTTCTCAGCAGTTCCTCAATATTTTTCTGCAATTTCAGATGTTAGCCTGTTTTCTTATCATTTCCCTCATATTTTCCCAGACGTTTTTGATTACTGCAATTCCAAATTTTCCCTATTTTCTTAGCATTTCCTACATATTTTTCCAGACATTTTCAATTCTTTACCTATTTTCTGGACATTTCTAACATATTTTTCCAGACATTTTCAGTTTTTTGCGATTTCAGATTTCTTCAAATTTTTAATGTATTTTTCTTTTTTTGCAATTTCAGATTTTTGCCAATTTTCTTAGCATTTTCCGTATACTTTAAATTTTCTGCAATTTCAGATTTTTCGTTATTTTTTAAAAGTTTTTCTAACATATTTTTCAGTATTCACATATTTTCACAAATCTTGGTATTTTTTATGGTTTTGGTCTGTTTTTTTTTCTTAGCTTTTATTTTGAAACACTTTTCGCTTTTTACCTTTGAGTTGAGATTTTAACCCAAATTCTCAAATAAAGTAGAGTGTTTGCCAATGGTCCGGGAATCTGGGGTTCAATCCCAGGTCGAGTCATACCAAAGACTCAAAAGATGGTACTTGATGCCGCCTTGCTTAACACTCAGCAATTATAAGGTTAGGATCAAGGGTAAAGTGGAGCAATCCAGGGAAAGGAGTAGCGCCCTCCCCTACACTTTAGTGTAGTAGCTATCGAAAATTTTACTTACTTACTTTTTCTCTAATCATGTTTTTTATTTTTTGAACTTTCCCCGAGTTTTCAAAATTAAAAAAAAACTTTTTTCAATGATTTGAATCTTTGCTACTTTAGAGTTCTAAGAGTTACTTAAATATATTTTTAAAAATTTAGTTGTCTGATTATCTCAAAAAACTTTGCGACTTACACCTTCAATTTTTTTAAAGTCACCTACAATGATGGGAATTGCCCAGTCGGCTGGGGCTGTAGAATACACTGACTGCACCTCTGCAGAGGGGTAAGACCCCCACCTCAACAAGTGTCCTGGATATGACACTAAATAATCTGATGGTGAGGTTCTAACAGCGCTGGAGCTTTGGGGAATGTGGAGTACCCCTTTATTGCGATTGCTCCCAGGTTCACTCTGGCCCGGAGTGGTAGCACCTAATAGGGCCCTATCTATGGGTTAAATAGAACTAAAAGCATTCTCATGCTAAACTGAATTGTTTGAGTAAACTGAATAGCTTGAAATAGAAATGTTTTTGACAATTAAACCGTACTTACATTTAAACTGCGTGCTTATGCTTAACTGAATTATTTGAAATAGAACTGTTTTTCGACATTAAAACTGTATTTACACTTAACTGAATGGTTACATATAACTGCTTGAATAGTTTGAAATGGAAATGTTTTTGACAATTAAACTGTGTACTTATCCTAAACTGAATTGTTTGAAATAGAACAGATTATTTACATAAAAATGGATTTGGCATTAAATAACGTACAATACCATAAAACCCAACAAACCAAACCAAACCAATGATGGGAAAATGAAATTGTCAAGCAATTTGGGCTGACATGGAGAAGGGCGAGATCAAAAACGAAATGGATCCACATTGAAGCCAGTGATAAGGAAAGTATCAGAAAATCTGACCAATAATATATCTTTAAAAAATTCCTTAGATTTTTAGTAATTTTTTATCTTTACTTTTTGTAGATATTTTTTATTTTTTTGTGTTTTATGGCATATCAACCTTTGTAGTTTATTTAATGCTAAATCCATTTTCATACTAATAAACAGTTCTATTTCAAACAGTTCAGTCAAGCATAAGTACACAGTTTAAATGTCAAAAATATTTTTATTTCAAGCTATTCAGTTTAGTCAAACAGTTCTAATTCAAACAATTCAGTTTAGTATAAATATAGTTTTTGTTTACACAGTTAAATGTCAAAACAGTTCGATTTCAAATAATTCAGTTTAGCATAAGTACAGTTTCAATGTCAAAAACAATTCAGTTTATCATAAGTATGCAGTTTAAATGTCAAAACAATCCTAGTTCAAGCAATACAGTTTAGTTCTATTTGACCCATAGATAGGACTCTATCAGGTGCTACCACTCCAAACTAGAGTGGACCTGGGAGTGATGGCAGTGAAGAGGTACTCCACATTCCCCAAAGCTCCAGCATTACTAGAACCTCACCATCAGATGGTTGAGTGTTGTATCTAGAGCATTTGTTGGGGAGGGTCTTACCTCTCTATAGAGAAGCAGTCGGTGTATTCTAGAGGCAAAATATTTTTTAATTTTTTAAAAATATTTTAGATTGGTTTGATTCCTAAGTTTAATAGTATATCAACCTTTTTGGGTTATTTAATACTAAAGCCACCCTTGTAACAGGACAGTCATGGTACAATTTAACCCATTGTTGACTAATTCAGGTTGTTTACCATTTCTTTTCTTAAAAATCCCAATATTTTTCTACTTCTGTAGAATTCATCTATTGCCAATGTAAATAATTTTTTCTATATCATTGATTGGCAGTGAAATAATTATTTGTTGCTATAAATATTTTTCTTTATCAGGATTTACGAGTGTGCAATTTTCAAGTTTTATCATCTTAATATATTGCTTTTATATCCTCCTTTTTGTTTTAGATATTTTTTGTGATAACATTATTCGATATTTTTTATTATAGCAAATTTAGAATTTTTATTTTCAGAATCCTTTGCTTTCAGGTTTATTGCGGGTGTTAGTTTTATCCATGTATGTTTGTGTGCCTACCAATGTATTAACATTTTTTTTTTCTTCAATCTGTTTTCTTGTTGCTCTAATCTTGGTAGGTTTTTTGTTTTTTTTTGTTTTAAATAATCCAAATGTCTAAAATGATTAATAACTGAGGTGCTATTAATTCTGAGGCCATCTTAAATTTTAGAATGTTATGAATAAAAACTTTATTTTCATCAAAGTTCATCCATCTTAATGATTAATAACTGAGGTGCTATTAATTCTGAGGCCATCTTAAATTTTAGAATGTTATAAATAAAAACTTTATTTTCATCAAAGTTCATCCATCTTAATGATTAATAACTGAGGTGCTATTAATTCTGAGGCCATCTTAAATTTTAGAATGTTATAAATAAAAACTTTATTTTCATCAAAGTTCATCCATCTTAATGATTGTTAAATGAATAAAAACCATGGAAGGTTCTAGAATATTTTGCATCATTGAAGAACCTCTCTCTTTATTATTTTAAACTTTTTCCTGAATACTTCTGATATATTTTCATTTTTTTTTTTTACTATTCTTTAATTTCTTTGATTTTATTGCATGATTGGCTGGTGTTAAATGGCATATCAACCCTTGTGGGTTATTTAATGCTAAATCTTATTTTTATACATATGGGTTGGAAGTAAATAGTAGGTAAATATTTTTGATTTTAAATTGTTTGTGTCAGACAAAAGTTAGTAGATAAAATTTGTTTCATAGGTGTATACTTTGTCGATGGTTTTGTTTCATAACTATATATATATATATATATATATATATATATATATATATATATACACACACACATATCTGCTAAATTGAGGTTTCCAATGGTGTCTGTTTTAATATCCACACTTTCTACACTATACGATGTATTTTGTGGTTGTTTGATAATTGGGAGCTGCCTTGTTTTTGTTTGTTTGTATGGTGTTGTTTAATAATTTTTTGGGTGATTTTATTCTTGATACTGAGGGTTCTCTTGATTGAGGTGATGAGGGGTTTGATATTTTCAGTTGTTTTTATCCAGTGGTTGGTTGAATGCGATTTATTTGGGGTTGGTAGGAAGGCTTGAATTTGGCTGTGGTAGTCAGAATGGGTTTTGGTTTTTCATTTTTGCTTTGGCGTTTAGTTGGTTGAGTTTTAAGGGATATCAACCCTTGTGGGTTATTTAATGCCAAATCATCTTTATACATATTATATATATGATTTGTAAACACAGAGTTTATAGATAAAATTTTTAAATGAGCCATAGCTCATTTGTTTGTAGAGTTAAATATTCTTAAATATAATGCGTAAGTCAATAGTTCGTAGGTAAGTAAGTAAAGAGGGTGACCAGAAGGCTCCTTTTTTAATAGCTACTACACCAAGGTGTAGGAGAGGATGCTACTCTTTTCCTTGGATTGCTCCACTTTACCCTTGATCTCAACTTTATAATGCTAAGCATTAAGCGAGGCGGCATCAAGTACCAATTTTTGAGTCTTTGGTATGACTCAACCTGGGATCAAACCCCGGTCTCCCAGACCATTGGTGAACACGCTACTCAATAGTCCAATGGTGTGAAAGCTAATTTGTTTGCACACAGTTATATGGTTCCAGATATTCAAACATAAATAGTTCTATTTAATATTAATCATTTGCTTGGAATCACTGAAATGCTTTAAATATTGATATCTAACAAATAGTTTTATTTATTCAGATGGTTTCGAGCATGACTAGGTGACACTAACAATTCAATTTAAGACCACAGTTAAATGGTTCCAAGTATTGCTATGTATCACTAACAATTAAACATCAATCATTTGTTGGCACACAGTCAAATGATCAAACAGTTCTATTTCTAACAATCTGATTTAACATAAGTCATTTAAATGTCAAACAGTTCTATTTGATTTTTATCATTCTGTGTTTTTCAGACTATTGTCTTCATCGTCATTGTTATATTCACAACGTTTCAGTCGATATGTCTTCCAGCCTTCTTTAGGTGTTTGTCAAACAGGACACATAGCGTAGCGGTTATAAGTGTTGGTTCCCTAAGCTTCTTAAGAGACTATCATCTGAAGGTTGCAGGTTCAATCCTGACTGCAGGCAAGTAACAATACAGGAATACTTAGCACTTATACCCGGTCATGGTTAATGGAATCAGAACAAGCGACCCTCCCCCATGGATTAAATAAAGGATGAGGTTCGAAATTTCATGTAGGCTCCCTAGTTCATTGTTATATTCACAACGTTTCAGTCGATATGTCCTCCAGCCTTCTTCAGGTGTTTGTCAAACAGGACACATAGCGTAGCGGTTATAAGTGTTGGTTCCCTAAGCTTCTTAAGAGACTATCATCTGGAGGTTGCAGGTTCAATCCTGACTGCAGGCAAGTAACAATACAAGAATACTTAGCACTTATACCCGGTCATGGTTAATGGAATCAGAACAAGCGACCCTCCCCCATGGATTAAATAAAGGATGAGGTTCGAAATTTCATGTAGGCTCCCTAGTTCAAGTACGTAGTTGAGGTGCATCTTATAAGTCATCAAATATGGTAATTAACCAACTGTTTGGCTTCTGAGGTGATTTTTTTTTTAAATTTTTAATTTTAATTTTTATTTTTTTTAACACTTGTCTCAAAAGTTTCTGCAACTTCAGTCATTGCCTCATCCTTTTCATAAAAAAATTAAGAGCGTACTTATCTATGAGTGATACTTTATCAATACCCGTTTGTGTGTTTAAGAAAATTGACTGAAAAATAAAACCCCTTGTAACTGAAATTAAGTTTATCAGCAATTGATTCATATATTTCCCCTTATATCATCAAGATACTTGGAAATTAGGAGGTGCCCGTGGTGTAATGGTTATCGTCGTAGGAAATGGACATGGCGACACAAGTTCAAATCCTGGACAAGACTGATTGCATTTCATTTAGCACTAATACCCTTGGGAAAGGTATGAATCCAATTATTCTCTCTCCAGTTATGGGTAAATAGTAGGGCAGACTGGGTTCTTCAGCCTTGGTAAGGCAACTAGTCTAGGAGAAGGAAAACTCTGAATTCAAACCTGTTAAACTCTGCTTAAAGATTGACCTTGTGTCATATCCTGCTCGAGCAGAGGGGTTGGGTAAATAGGATCAAGATACTTGGAAATTAGTTTTTGAGATGACCTTTCAATGTAATTCTTCATAGAAACAGATGCTGAATGCCTGTCGCTTCTGAGCATTTAGATTTTAATTTTGAAAATTGGTTTGGGATTACAATAAAACTAGGAAATAATACAGTGACCTGGTTTCTTTTATATATATTTTTAGCCAAATTAATATCAAAACAAGATAAAACATCAATAATTAAATTGAAGTGAATAAAAATTGTCTCAAATGAACTGACTGATAATATTTTGGGACCTCCAGTATGTCGTGTACTAATCACTGATCTCGTGTCTTTAATATTTTTCATCCATTTCTTTATTGAATCCATTTCTTTATTGAATTTCTTAATGAGTAAGGGAAGTGTCTTCTCTTAGTTGTTATTGATTTAAACTCTGCAAACCAAAGAATGTAGTTAATTTTTTCTTCCAAATCTGTCATTTGGGAGATCTGTAAAGAAGAGTGTAAAAAAAAAAAAAAAAAAAAAAAAAGAGAAAAAGTTACATAGATTGTACAAGAAGGCAAGTTATATCTTTAAAATATTGCAGGTCTTTATAAACACTATACAGACACACACTGAATTACTGCTTGCTAGATACTACCTGTTTTACCTATGCAGGGGACAATTTACCAGCTTGCATGACAGAAAGCTAACAGCTCCAAACATCACTGAACTAATGTTGTGAAAAAGAAAAAAAAAATGTATTAACATCCACTGTGAGGAGAAGTCTGTGAAGCTGACCTATATAGCAGAATTGCTGTCAAGAAACCACTGTTGAGGAAGCAAAATAATGTCAAAAAGCTTCAGTGGGCCAAGGTGCACAAAGACTGGACAATAGAGCAGTGGATTAAAGTCCTTTGGACTGACAAATCATCCCTGTATTACACCAATTGTAAAGTCAGAGATTTGCATCAGGTGAATGGCAAATTGAATCAGACTGGCTATCACAGCACACAAGTAAACTTTGCCATAAGTATATTAAAAATAAAGAGGAACAGCATATCCTTCAATTGATGTCTTGGCCAGCACAATCAGTGGACATAAAATCCCACTGAAGTGGTGAGAGATGAACTTAATCGAAAAGTCAGGTACCCAACCCACAAGTGCAGCTCATCTCTGAAGCAGTGATAGTGGCCAATCAAATGAATCAAAAGTAAACCCACCGTGGGTTTTTTTGTTTCATTTGTATTTGACGTAGCTCAGGAAGACATGTATTTAGTATAATGAATAAAACAATTGTGGTGCTTTAGTTGTTTCATTAAGAATAAGTTTTCTGCTAAGAAATAAAAATTTTCAGGGGGTGGTGGTTGCAAAATACTTTTGTAGAGTAGTGTATATAATTTAGTTTGTTACACTTAAAAGTAAAGTGCTCGATATTGATGATTATATATATATATATATATATATATATATATATATATAAGGATGGTTTGGTTTGGTGGGTTTTATGGCATATCAACCTTTGTAGGTTATTTAACGCCAAATCCATTTTTATGTAAATAATCTGTTCTATTCAAAACAATTCAGTTTAGGATAAGTACACAGTTTAATTGTCAAAAACATTTCAAACTATTCAAGAAGTTATATGTAATAATTCAGTTAAGTGTAAATACAATTTTAATGTCGAAAAACAGTTCTATTTCAAATAATTCAGTTAAGCATAGCATGCAGTTTAAATGTAAGTACGGTTTAATTGTCAAAAACATTTCTATTTCAAGCTATTCAGTTTACTCAAACAATTCAGTTTAGCATAAGAATGCTGTTAGTTCTATTTAACCCATAGATAGGGCCCTATCAGGTGTTACCACTCCGGGCCAGAGTGGACCTGGGAGCGATGATAATGAAGGGGTACTCCGCATTTCCTAAAGCTCCAGCATTGCTGGAACCTCACCATCAGATTGTTTAGTGTCATATACAGGACACGTGTTGGGGTGGGGGGTCTTACCCCTCTGCAGAGAAGCAGCCGGTGTATTCTACAGCCCAGCCGACTGGGTAATATATATAAGGAATGCGTAGACAACACTCCATGTGATCTCACCATTAACACTGTGATCTTGTGTCATATCCTGCCCAAGCAGAGGGGTTGGGGAAAAAAAAAAATGGAGGTGCCCGTGGTGTAATGGTTATCGTCGTAGGAAATGGACACGGCGACACGAGTTCAAATCCTAGACGAGACTTATTGCATTTCACATAGCACTAATACCGTTGGGAAAGGTATGAATCCAATTATTCTCCCTCCAGCCATGGGTAAATAGTAGGGCAGACTAGGTTCTTCAGCCTTGGTTAGGCAACTAGTCTAGGAGAAGGAAAACTCTGAATTCAAACCTGTTCAACTCCACTTAAAAATTGACCTTGTGTCATATCCTCCCCGAGTGGAGGGGTTGGTAAATATGAACACTGTGTCAACATTATCCTAACTTGGATATATATGCTCAAAAATTTTAGTTTGATGAAAAAAATAAAATTTTATATATTTTTGAGCATATATATCCAAGTTAGGATAATGTAGACACAGTGTTAATAGTGAGATCATATGGACTGTTGTCTACGCATTCCTTATATATACGAGTGTTGGCTGTCACGAAATCACTGTGTGTATGTGTTGAACCAAGTGCAATATAATATGGAGAGTGCTCAATATCTTGGATAGAGCTATTATACAATAATATATATATATAGTAAGTAGTAAAGTTGGTGACAGTAGTCAAGGGCGACCAGAAGGCTCCCTTTTCAGTAGCTACTACACGGAGATGTAGGGGGAGGGCGCTACTACTTTACCTGGATTGCTCCACTTTACCCTTGATATGTACCTTATATTGCTGAGTGTTAAGCAAGGTGGTATCAAGTACCATTTTTTAAAGTCTTTGGTATGATGTGACTGAACCTAAGTCTCCCAGGCCACTTGTGAACACTCTACCCACTAGACAATGAGCCGGTTACATATATATATATATATATATATATATATATATATATATATATATATATATATTGTACATACACATGTGTATGTAAAAAAACATACATATATATTTTTTCTTTTGTAATCAGTAATGAATACATATATATTCTACACTTTGCAGGCAAATCGGTACCAAATAATGTGGAACCAGAAACTGATTAGAATCCTGAGATGTTCAAGCCATGAATTTAAAATAATTTGATTTTTTGTTTTATTATTTTGGGAGGTAAGTGAACATATACAAAAAAATTTAAAAATTTTTGTAGATTGTACAAACCAAGTTATTGAATCTTAAAACTACTGCAGGTTTTTCTGAATACCTAGTGTGTGTGTGTGTATCATTTATATATTGTTAGTTGCATAGAGATATGTATTCTGCACTTTGCATTAAAATCTATATCGAATAATATTGAACAAAAATATGATTATGATTAATTTTCAGATATTCAAGTCATACACAAACTAAGAAAAAAAAAAAAAAAAAAGTTTTTTTTTCTCAAAATGCCCCCAGTTTTGAATTCAAACCATTGGCTGAAAGTTCAAGTTTTGGTTTTGAAAGTTATGCAACAGAAAATGAAAATAACAAAACACTCCACAAACACCTTTCTGAATTTACGTAAATTTATTATCTGTCTCTAGAAATACATATACAAGTAAGGTTTGCTTTATTATATTTTCTATAATACTGTAGAAAAGAACAATTAAATATATAGCGGAACAGAGAAAAAAAAATTGTACACTTCTGTAGTTTAGATAAAAAAGTAGATTTACACACACGTGTGTGTGAGGTATAAGTATATATATATATATATATATATATATATATATATATATATATATATATACACACGTGTGTGTGTGTGTGTGTCTATTACCATGTATTATTAAAAAAAATCACATTAAGAAAAAATTGAAGTACAAGGGAAAGAATTAAGCTAAACATTAATACTTTTTTTCCCAACAAGTGATGACAGCAGCTGAACGTTTTACTCAAATTCGGTTTCTCCTGGAATAATCTCGTTTAATGTCATGCTTATAGAGAAATTGGATAAATATTATTTACTTTAAAAATAAGTAAAAAGGGCGCCACATTATTCTTTTTCTTCAGTCATTTTTTTTGAACAACCAGTAAAAATGAAATAATTTAGCAAACAATACAGAAAGTACAGAAAATCTTATTTACGAAGACAAATAAGTGATAATATTTCGGGGTTACAGCAAGATTATTAGCTTGGGATAACAAACTCGACAGGGACCATCATCTGAAAGACGGATAGAAGCTGTGACTGCAAAAATTCATTGATAATCGCTGAAATAATGAAAAAGAAACCGACAATCACCTAGCTTATCTGACATGTTGGGTCCAACTTCCGGTTCTTAGCTCTGGCGGCAACAGACCACGTGATCTTAGTTCGACCAATGGCGTTACGTCTCCGGCTTAGCGCCTTGGTTCTGGATCTGTTCTGTCTTCCTCCTACTCTGTCGTTGAATTTATGTACCCCCCACTCTCTTTATCCTGTCTCCTCTGTCTACTACTCCAACCGTAACTTTAAGTAACTAAAAGATATAACGGAGTGGGAGGTAAAACAAGGGGTCAGGTTCCTCAACTCTTTGAAAAAAAAGATTTAAAATAAAATATATAATTAAAATTTCCTAACTAGTAAACTTTATGAAATTCGTCAAAGAATAATAAAGAACGGTGACGCGAATTATAAACAAAGAAAGTAAAAAGAAGGCAAAGGTGAACAAATAAAAAAGAAGTGGGTCCGACGAGAAAGGGTATGAAGTGTGTGAAAGAAGGCGAGGGAGGTGTGTAAGTAGAAAGAGTAAGAGTGTAGACGGAGAGGGAAGTGGGGTGACGGTATTAGGGAAAGAGGATGGGTGGCGGTGAAAGTAGGAAAGTACGTTGTGGTCGGAGGAGAAAGCGAGCTTTTAGTGTGTGATTGTAAGTGCCGACGACCGCCATTGCTGATGCTACTTACGACGTAAAGCCGCCGACGTCGCCATAATCGACCCTAACGACATCAGCGAACTGTTTCTTTTTTTTTCAGAACGAAAATCATCCCCAGAACTCCAAGGAATCGTCTCGGGATCGAAGATTGAAACACAGTCGACCGAGTAAGCAGAGCAATACGACCGTAACATGGTCGGGTGGAGACTTATTGTACAGCTAACATAACATACACGAAAATACACACACACATTTTCTCACTCTTTATACAATTTAACTAAAAATATATATATATATATATATATATAAATATATATTTCGTATATATATATTTTATATATATATATATATATATATATATTCATATATATATATATATATTAAAAGAAAATAAGAGAGAAAAATCTGGTCGGGACAAACAACCACCATCAGCCGACAAAACAAAGTTTTTTAAAAAATCGGAGATCAAGGAATTTATTTATGTATTCCGATATTTTTGTTGTTTAAAAAGAAAAAAAGGAAAAAAAATCAGGAGACCAAAGTAGAAAGATAAGAAGAAAAAAAAAAAATCGCTGGAGTAACAACTACGTGATTTTTTCCCTTTCTCATCATTTCCGACTCACACACACACACTTAACAAAACTGGAAATAATATAGGAAAAAAAAAAAAAAAAAGGGAAAAAAAAAAGCTGAAATAATTTCTTCCTGAAAAAAAAATTTACAAAAAAAAAAAAAACAACAAAAAAAGTAAAGGAAAAATAATTTTAAAAAAAATCTTAAATCAATATCTTCGGAGTTCAATTTTACAGTGTTTTGGGAAAGAAAGAAAGGAAAAAACCCTTTAAAAAAATCATCTTCACCGGAAGATGCAATGACAAGTATTTCTTCTTCTTCATCGTTTCATCTTTCTTCCTTTTTTTTAAAAAAGATCATCTCCCCCTAAAAACGGATTTAAAATTTATTTTATTTTTAAATAATTATTATTCTAAAGTTGTCGCTATTAGTTTCTGATTGTTGACTTGTTTTTGTTTATTCTTTTTACCAAAAATTCTTGAAAAAAATAAAAAGAAGGCAATTTCAAATGGATTTTTATACTTATCTAACTCCTTATAAAAATCTTTAGACGTGATAAAGAAAAAAAAAAAAATTCCCTCCCGTAGCAAGTCCCTGCCCCACAGGGGACACGAAGTCCAACCCCTGCTTTCTTGTACACATCCATCGTCTGCGAGATTTCTCTGAAGTCTTCGAAGTATTTAACTAATAACAGAACATATATTTATGATAGATATTTAAAAAAAAAAGTATAATTTCATTTTTTTGTGTGTGTGTGTCTTGAGGTAAAATTTTATTTTTTTCCTCTCCCATTCCTTTAGTCTTCGTATTTTATTTCAGTTTGAAGTTTACAAAAAATCAAAATCCGGACAACCAAACATTGAAGACATCGGCACCAAGACGAAATCATGGATTTAAAAACTTACCAAAAATTCCTGAGACAAGAAAAAACAGGAACACGTGAAAGAGATTCATGAAAAGGAAAAAAAATCACACTTTAAAAAATATATATATATGTACAAGAATTTTACAAATTTATATATATATATATATATATATATATATATTTTTATATATATATAAATAACTAAAAAAAAAAAACAATTGATCATCATAAATTATTTTACATCGTCTAAAAATTGAAGAATTTAAATCTCCAAAAATTACAGGTCAAGTCATTTTTTAAAAAGAAAAAAAAAAGAATCAAATTTTTTCTTCCAAGGATAAAAAGAAAAACACAGAAAAATAAGAAGAAAAAAGTCCAAGAAATGTAATTTAAATAAAAGAAGAAAAAACTATTTACAAAAAAAAAAGTATTAAGAGAAATTCCGAAATAATGAAAAGAAATCCATCATCATCATCTGTTTGTGTGTCATTTAAACAGTGACTTCCCCCTGGAAAACTAAAGAAGAAATACCTACCTATATATATTTATATATACATACATATGAATATATATATATATATATAGATACAATTTATCTATTTGTCTCCTGTTTTTACTAAAGAAAAGAAATTACAATTTTTGTATACATTTTCTCTATCCACATTGAGGAACAAAAAAAGAAATCTGCCATTCATGTATATAAAAAATATATTGTGTATATATATTTGTAACTATTTATTCTAGATTCTATCATCAGCATCATCATCATCATCTCTCTCTTTGTATATTTATATAAATAAATATATTTATGTACATATACATTTAGTTATACACAGAAATTTGGAGAGTTTACGGAAACAGGAAACTGAAAAAATATACAAAAAAGAAAATTTTGTGTTTTTATGAAGTGAAAGAAAGGACTCACACCAAAAAGCAATTGACTCACACATGTCTATACTTGTGTGTATATATTTATATATACCTATATATATATATATATTAGATAGCTATTTTTGAATCCGACGAGGAAAAGAAAAGAAAAGAAAGAAAAAGTAAAAGAAGAGGTCTAAGAAAGCCGTGTGTTTTCTTTCTTTCGCCCTGAATCCTGAGATGGATTGACCATGAGTCATCCTAATCCTGCGGGGAACGGTTGCTCTCTCGAGGATTGCTACACAAACCTTTTTGCCTTGGTAAGAATTTAAAAAAAAAGAAAAACAATTTTTTTTATATATATTACCCTTCCTATCTGAATAATATTGTCCACCTTGTTCACGTTTAAAAAGTTAAATATTAGATGATACATTACTGGACCCTACTTCATCCCTAAAAAAAAAAAATCATTCATTTTGTGTCTACTGTAAAGGGTGACTTAATTCTTGTTTTTAGCTGGTTTTTCCAAAGGTTTCGATCTGTTGTATCGCTGCTTATTAGCAGATGACCTGTTGTGAATTTGTTTGTTTATATCCTATAGTTAGCACCCCCCCACAAATATCTAAAAGAAAACAACAACAAACAAACAAACAACAAATGATCAAAACGTAAACAGGGATGATAAATGTTTTTCTTTTTATCTTCTCATAATAACAAAACAAAAAAAGAAAAAGAAAATATCTTCATAAAATATATTCGTTTATTTTCTTGCATTAATTTTGTTTTTAATCTTTAAAAGAAATATATTTTTAATTTTTGCTTATGTCAAAAATTATTTATTAAAAAACAAAAAAAAAACAACTTTAACCATAGACAAGGACACATAAACAATTTGATTAAAAATGACTATTTATCATCTTCACTCAAATACTCCACCCAAAAAAACAAAACCAATAACACTTGCACGTTGTAATATTTGATCAGTAAAAATATTTAACACTTATATTTAATTATTAGTAAACCTGATCAAAACATAAAAATATGATTAAAGAAAAAACAATACTTGTATGTTGTGATTTGGCCAGTAAAAATAGGTAATAGTTTTCAATATCAATTTGATGTTTTAATTCAGATAATTCATCACCTTTAGTCTCACCCTCAATCACATGTTAAGACTCTCCCGGCATACTTTATATCTCTTGGTCAAATCACTTTTATTTATATATATATATATATATATATATATATATATATATATATATATATATATATATATATATATGTTTGTGTTTTAAAATTATTCTAAAAATACATTTTTATATATTTTTGTTTGTTTGCATCGATTTTGTTTATGGTCTTTAAAAGAAATGTATTTACATTTAATTTTTGTTAATGATACAAAATCTTGTTTGTTGAAATCATTTGTTTAGTCACATGTTTATTGTTTAAATTACATTTTTTTTTCACTTATTTTAACAATAAACACTTTTTTTTTTTTTTTTTTTTAATCAGCATATTATTCACATTTCTTTTTTCCTCCCACTCTGAAAATGAACAGTTTGTTTCTGAATAATTCATTTTATAATATTTGACACCTGTTTAGTATTCAGACAATAACATTCTTTTGTTTTTCTTAGATTTTTAGTTCAGAAATCTTAATTTTGGAAATAATTTTCGGTGAATTTTTATTTAAACTTTTAAAGTTATCGACCCCCCCCCAAGATTTGTCTACAAATAATCTTTTAAACTCATAATTGACTGTACATTTTAAAATTAATGAGTGGAGAACTTGATTTTATCTTTTCCAAAGTGAAAGTGCAAATTTGTAGCAGTTAAAAAAATTCACAGAATTTCCTCATTCATTTTTCATAAACTTCAAAATTTAAATTAAGATTTTTGTTTTATTATTTTTTTTGATCATTTTTTTTTTTCAAACAAGTATTGATTTCTTTAAAACCATTTTTCTTTTCATCTGTCAATTTTTAGAATGTCTTATTTATTTTAAAACTATTCAATTAATAAACAACAAATGAAGTATTGAAAAACTCCACAAAATTTACTGTGTTGAATCAAAATAAATCAGTACATGAAGTAAGAATAAACTACAATTTTTTTCAAATCTAATTCATATTTTGTTTAAACTTTGAAAGAAAATATATACATAAAAAAATAATCTACAACTCTACGACAAATTGTGCTGTTTCGTGTATATATATATATATATATATATATATATAAGCAAAAATTAAGATTTTTTTTATCAACATCCTCTCCCAAAAACTCAACTTTTCGTTAAACATAAACACGGAGTTAATTTTCTTTTGCTTTTAATTTTAACTATACGAAATTAAATTCTAATTAATAATATAATCCTGATTTTTTTATAAGTTTTTAATTTAGATTAAAAATACTTTTGTCTCGGTTTGATTTGGAAAAATGTTGTTGACTTTGAAAAATGGGTTCGTTTTTAGAAAATTGTCCCTTTTAACAAATCATTTTTAGGCATGGTTATTTCTATAAACCAAGAGATTTAAAAAAAAATCATATTTTCTTAGTACCCAAATTTCTGAAGTAAAAGGTTAAAGAGTTTCAAAAAGATTTATTAAATTACTGTGAGGACAGGCGGAAAAAAAAGACTCCAGATGCGAAACAACTTTTTCTGTAACAAATAAAATTGTATACTTCCGGTAAATTTTCAATCGCAGCAAATATATCTTAACTTGAAATACAGGTTATTGACTTATACAGGCCTTTTTAGTATTCCAAGCTAATTATGTATTTCTTATCTAGTATTATTTTTATTTAAAACATATTTTTAAAAATTAATTTTAAAAAGCTGAAATACCCACAAACTTAACCTTTAATTCATGGCCGGTGTACATTGAATTTTCGTAAAACCTTATCACGCATGCGCATTCGTGTCTGAACATGGCCGTTTACGGATCTTAAAATTGGATTTTCTAAATAAATATTTTTTATACCGGTTGTATAAAGAAACAATTTAAGATTAAGATATGTATAATACTATTTTTTTTTATATTTAAGAAATTTATATTCTTTACGATGATAAACTATAAAAATGCCGTCCCTTTTATGCTCCTACTCTCTTTATGATTTCCCTAAATTTCCTTTGATCCAAAAAGTGGGGCAATAATGATAGTTTTTTTTTGTCTTTCCTGAAAGGTTTTAACACTCGATGTAATCTCTACTACTTTATTTTTACTGACTTGAATCTTGTAATAAAATAAATTTATAGTTATAATCTTTAACTAAACGTATAGATTCGAACTATATATATATATATATATATATATATATATATATTTTTTTTTTTAAATCTTACTACAAGATTTGAGAGGACATGTACAGTAGTAGAAATTAAGAGAAATCTTAAAACGTTTATGGAAAGAAAAAAGGTAATATAAACTTAATCTCCGCCACCTGATGACAATTGGAAAATCCATTTAGTAGCTTAATAATAGAAAAATAAAAACA
The DNA here is from genome assembly GCA_963585895.1 of Sepioteuthis lessoniana. Taxonomy (NCBI): domain Eukaryota; kingdom Metazoa; phylum Mollusca; class Cephalopoda; order Myopsida; family Loliginidae; genus Sepioteuthis; species Sepioteuthis lessoniana. The sequence continues at coordinate 87,099 of CAUZXS010005655.1, read as the reverse complement.
TTAAGGTCAATTCACTCTGCCCATGTTTTTTCCCCCCTTAATTTATTTTTTTGGGGAAAGAGAAGGATTATTACAATTTTATACTTGATTGCAAGCAATCAAGTATAATTTTTTCCCTCTAAGTTTTATTGATTTCCTGTTGCCAAATTGATCTGAAAATGAATCTTGTACAGAAATGTTTTAGAAAAAAATGTTTTGCTTTTATCCTAAAGAAATGATAGTCATTCAAATAAAGTAATGAAAACAATAGCTTTTATTTTAACTTTTGGGAATATGCATGTGGATTTTAATAATTTTTCAATCTTGTACTTTCCAAATCTTAGTTGAGATTAAAAAAAATATCAGTAATAATGTTTCTATGATTGATGTAAGATACGTATTTGTTATATTTATGGAGAGAGAAACGCTTGATTACCTACTTTTTTCATATTTCCATCTGAAGATTGTGGTGGACTTTTAGTGTATATAATTCTACTATTTTTAGATTTCATAATTGCATTGAGCACTCTTTTCATGCTAAAACTTTTCTTATTTACAGTTCTTTCTCTCTCTCTACACACAAACACACACATATCTATCTATCTATATATATATATATATATATATATATATATATATATATATATAATATGAAAAAAGTGTCATTCAATAAATAAGGGGATTTTTTTGTTGTTTTTTTTTTGTTTTTTTTTTAGCAAAATAAACTTTTTTTTTAAAATCATAAACTCAGTCTATTTTAGAATTGATTTATAGCAAAAATTCTTTTAGTCTCACAAAAAATATTTGTTTTGAAGTTATTCAAAAAGTTGGAAAATCAGAGTGCTCCAGGCTTGAGCAGAAGTCTGTCATTAAATTTTTGCTGGCTGAGAAGTGCAAACTATGTGAAATTTACACAAGAATGTATGGTGTGAACAGAAAAACATGTTTTAGTCAAAAAAAAAAATCTTTACAAATGGGCTAAACATGGTTTGCTACTACGAGCTGGAGTCGAAAAAGACTGTCCATGGAGTGCAAACACACTGACTCTGCAGTAAAGGAAAAAGTTCCGGGCGCAGCTGTCAGTAAAGAAAGTCATGCTGACAGTCTTCCGGGATATGAAAGAACCTGTGACTTAATTTCTTTGAAAAAGGTGAAACTGACAGCTCTTGAGGCAAAATTATTTATTTATCGAATGACCCTTGTAAAAAAAAATGGTTAATATTATTATGCATTTTCAAATATATTTCCCATCAATTGCATCAAGATTGAAAAATGAAGTTTACGAAGCAAACCTTTTAAATTTTATCTTGTCATTGACAATATAAAAAGGGAAAATAAATTTCTTTTAAACATTTAATACTGACAAAAATTCAACTAAATTTCTGCTGTTGTGGTTGTAAGGCAGAAAAAACAAAAACACTGCAGAAAATATTCATTGATTTCATTTAATAATTTCAAGAGATTTAATTTCTCTGATTTTCTCTTTTCAACCTGACTTGATATTATTTTTCTGCACCCATAGTCCTCAAATTACATGTTTCTTCAGTTCTTTAACAACATTCTTTTTACTTGTCTGTCTGTGAGTCTTTCTGCACATATTTCTCTTGGCTTCCTTTCTCTCTAGTCTGTCATTTTTCAGTTGTGGAATTTCCTGTCATTTCATGATTTTTTAACCCCCTCCAACTCCTACCCATATCACTTCATTTGCTTTCTCTGCCCCCACAGACTTTGTTATCCTCACCCATCATTGTTTACAATCCTCCTTTCATCTTTTATCAAGCATTTTATACAACACCCCCTCCACCATTACTATTATGCTTATTCACAGACTTCCCCTCTCCTCCCTCTTTCAATTTTATCACCTGCTATCCCCCTTTCTCATTTCTCTCCCCAGAAAAATCATCATCATTTGTCTGTTCTTTTGCTCCTCTCCCACCATTTATCCATCCATCCAACCCCAGGGGCAATCCAGATCACAAGCACACACCATCTCTATGTAGTTTCTTCAGTAAATGGATTAGAATACTGCTATTCTCTGTAGTTCACTCTTCGTATATATCATGTCCATTCATTTTGTTTTTTTGCTTTTTGTTTTTTTTTTTTTTTTTTTTTTTTTTTTTTTTGGTGTGTGAGTGTAGGGACAACTCTAACTTTAATCCTTTTGTTCTTATTGACCCTTTGGATTATCTGGGCATTTTTAACCCCACAGAAATTAACCTATTCATAACTTACAATTTCAGTTTCAAAAAATTTCAAAGAAAACTTAAGAGTATTATTAGATAACAGAATTTATTTCTTCTTCTTTTTTTTTTTTTTTCCATTTTCTTCCTGTCAAAAAAGGGACTCTTTTTTTTTTCTTTTTTTTGCCTGTTGCATTGCTTTATTTTAAATCCAAGCAAAGCACAATGTGTAGTTTGTTTTTTGTTTCTTTCTTCATTACCTAGTACCAGGTTTACACATGGGCTGCAGCCCAAGAGCTCTTACCCTATCTATGGATTAAATAGTACTACTACTGTTCTTTCACATTAACTTATGAAGATTGATATGCCATTAAACAAAGAAACCAAACCAGTGGGCCCCAAAGGTCCTTCTAGTCTTGAGCCCCTGATAAAACTATTAAAAAAATGAAGAACAAAGGAGTTTTGTGTATTTTCAGATTTAACAGGGTTCCTTTGATCTAATTTAAAACAATTTAGTGTAATTGGGCCCCTCAGGTTGGAGTGGATCTTTTGAAGGAGCCCTATTTAGATTTTTTTCTAAAGTATTCTGGTTTGGCATAATTTTCTCTACTCAGTTTTTTCACTAAGAAAACATACTCTAAAAAGTGTTTTTTTATTTTTTTAAAGACATGTTGGGTAGGCAAACATGTGTAAAGAAGGGACCCCAAATTCTATTAGCCCAAGGTTTTCTCTTAATGTCTAAATCTGGCCTTTTCCTTATTTCTTTCCCAAAAGTGAAGTCCTGTGCAGATGGTAAACAGTAGTGCACATTGTCACGTTCATTTGTTGACTGCCAAGGCAGAATATCCAGAATGTGATGAACACTAACAATGATTAAACATTACTCATTTAGCAAGAATTTGTAAAATCGTATGTACCCCCCCCCAACACACACACACCAAACAAATCCTTTTGTTCACTTTTATTTTCTATTTATTTTATTATTGATATATTCTTGCAAAATCCTATAACTTATGAATGATTCTATTTTTCTGGGCGGGTGGGTTCCATAGTATGCTGGTAAACGTGTTGGACTGTGATATAGTAATAAAAGAGTTCAAACTCCAGTTATGCTAGTTTTGGATGAATACCCTCGAGAAAGTCATGAACTCCATTATCCCCGCTAGCTATGGGTTAAATAATATCACTTGTTTTACAAGGATGGATTTGGTATTAAATAACCTATGAAGGTTGATATGCCATTAGAACAAAGAAACCAAACTATTTCTTTCTGATGGCCTCTCTCTTTCTCTGAGATGAAAGTGTTTAAAGTAGAAATTTGATTTTTAAATATAAATTGTGTACTCAGGCTGAGGTGGATATATAATGTAGTTGTTATCAATTGAGGATTGAAATTAGTTTATTTTTTTCTACATTTGGAAAATCTTGTGTACTTCTCACACTAAAAAGAATTTTCTTTTATATAAAAGCAATAATTTTGTGCACTTTTATTTTTTTAAGTATTTTACCATTCATATATTCTTGTTAAATCTTGGAATCTTATGAATAATTTTATTTTTTTCTCATGCATTCTCTCTCTCTCTGTTAATTATTTCTAAAATTAAGTATAAAGTAGGAATTTGATTTTTTTCCTTTTTTTCACATAAACTGTGTACTTAAATCGAGGTGTTTACATTATGTAATTGTTATCAGGCTAATCTTAAAGCTTAGATTTTAAATAGGTGCTCCATAGTTTTTGCCTTGTGCCAAACCCAAATGGAACAACATAGATAGACGAGGTCCATGCTTTGAATAAAACTATATATATCAATGTATATTATATGCAAAATATGGCTGTAACACTTCAAGGGATCTTTTATTTATTCAAGAAGTTTGGAAGTAATTTTATTTCCAGATACACCTAGTAAAGGTATGGCCTGCTATTGATAGATTATTGATCACTTGGAAATTTGATCTCTTTGATAAATTAAAACAGGATTTTTTCCAAACTATGGCTGTATCAGTAATACCATTTGGATGCACCACCTGGATGTTAATGAAACATATGGAGAAAAAGCTTGATGAGAATTACATAAAAATGCTATGTGCCATTTTGAACAAATTCTGGAAGCAATACCCCACAAAACAGTGCCTGTATTGCCACTTTCCTCCCATCTCTGAAACCATCCAAGTAAGACAAAAGACATATGAGACCCTGTTAGAGAAGGAAGGACATGCTCAGAAGTGACATTCTCTTATGGATTCCTATACATGGTTGTACCAGTGTTTGCCGACCAGCAAGCTGTGTCTAAAGGACCTGCTAAGAGTGGACAATAGGCACAGATGGTGAGATTGTTTGGAATCTGGGTCATCTGCCTGACTTGATGATGATATATGTTTACCAACCTCTCCCCCATAAGCAAAATACAAGATCAATTTGTTGAGTATAGCTGGTTTTAAAGTTATCATCTTCCTTTTTGATGAGTTACCTTACCAAAGCAAAAGAACCCAGTCTGCCCTACTACTTATCCAAAACTGGAGAGAACCGATGGATTCATACCTTTCCCAAGGGCATTCGTGCAAAGTGAACACAAAGAGCCTGATCCAGGATTTCAACTTGGGTTGCCCATACCATTTCTTATGATAACTCTTACGTCCGTGGTGTAATGGTTATCGTTGTAGGAAATGGACCCGGCGACACGAGTTCAAATCCTGGACGAGGCTGATTGCATTTCACATATCACTAATACCCATGGGGAAGGTATGAATCCAATTATTCTCCCTCCATCTATGGGTAAATAGTAGGGCAGACTGGGTTCTTCAGCCTTGGTGAGGCAACTAGTCTAGGAGAAGGAAAACTCTGAATTCAAACCTGTTAAACTCCGCTTAAAAATTGACCTTGTGTCATATCTTGCCCGAGCGGAGGGGTTGGTAAATATGGATAACTCTTATGCTGCCCTAATATTTAGCCATGTATAAGTTTATTTTCAGTGGAGGTTGGCCCTTGATTTATAATCTTTGTGATATCATAATTTGTTAAATTCATTTTTGAAGTCAGTGGTTGTTGTCATACTTGTTAGGTTCAAATTTCAAAAAAGTTGGTGCTACATTTTTGCCTCAAAATATTTTTGAAATTAGGTCTCTTTTTTTTTTTTTTTTTTTTTTTTTTTTATAAATTGATGAAAACAATGAAGAAAGTAACATCCTGGGGTTTATCCTGAGATATCTTATCTAAGATTACTTGATGAATTTTCAGTGCAAAAAAAAAAAAAAAATAGCATTTTGCATTTGTAAACCCAGTTTGAATGGCAAATCTCTTATTTCTTCATAAATTCAAAGTTATAGTTTTTTTTTTTTATCAAAATATAGATTTAACAAAAAGATCTAAATGAATCATTTTAGCTGTGATAGTTTTTCTTTTCTTTTTTTTTTCTTTCCACAACTGTAAATCCATGTCTACACCTGGATTTACAGTTGTGGATTGGAAAGGCAGGATGGTAATTTGTGGATTCATAATCCATTTTAGACCATTGTTGATTATTTCCTTCCACCACGTATAACATCACAGACATTATACATTTACTTTTGATGATTACAATGATCAGTTTTCAACTTTAAGCGACTTTTGCTTATATTGCAAAATATATCTTATATACTTAGTTGGACATGTGGAAATTCCATGGAAGCTTTTTATATTAATATATTTATTTGTAACTACATACTCCTTTATCGTTTGTGTGTGTGTCACACTTTCATTTAGAAGTATACATAAGGTAGGAAGAGATATTGATTTTAATGGCATGTCAAACTGTCTAAAGTTATTTTATGCCTCGACGTTAGGGAATTATGTTCATTGTATTTTCATATACACATATTTTTGTCTAATTGTTTCTTCTGAGGGGTTTTTATTTTTTTACACAGTTATATATTAAGTATTCCTATCTTATACAAATAATCTGCACTTAGTTGTATGGTTTTAATAATTTTTACCGGCCCATTGGTCTAGTGGGTAAAGTGTTCACCAATGGCCTGGGAGACGGGGGTTCAATCCCAAGTTGAGTCATACCAAAGACTCTAAAAATGGTACTTGATGCCTCCTTGCTTAACACTCAGCATTATAAGGTACAAATCAAGGGTAAAGTAGAGCAATCCAAGCGAAAGGAGTAGTGTCTTCCCCTATACCTTGGCGTAGTAGCTAATGAAAAGGGAGTCTTTGGGTCGACCTCGACTATGGTCACCAACTTATTGTACACAGTTATATAGTTTCAAATAACTAATAATAATAATAATAATCCTTAGTAAACAATTAGAGCTTCAAGTAACTATTCTTAATACAAATAATTTGCACACAGTTATGATTTCCAGGAAGTAATAATAATAATCCTTAATAAGCAATTACAGCTTCAAGTAACTATTCTTAATACATAGGATATTCAGTTATATATCAAGTATTCCTATCCACCACTAGTAATTTTAAAATATCTGACTTATAGATGAGGCCCTAACAATTACTACCATTCTGTCTTAGAATGGACCTGGAACCAATGGCAATAAAATGGTACTCCACATTCCTCAGAGCTCCAGAACTGGAAGAGAAAAAAGTGAGATAGAAAAAGAGAGGGAGATTAAAATTAATATTTCTCTCATATAAAAGTTTTGTCATTAATAAGAAAAACCAATGAAGAGAACTCAATATAAATAAGTAAGGAAAGATTTTGCTGAGAAATGAGGATTTAAAACACTTAATGTGGCAAAAGGGTTTATACTCTGTGCAGTCTGCCCCCCCCAAAAAATAAGTCTTTGATATTTAGCACTTTAAGTATAGCTTGAAATATACTAACTTTTGTATTCTTTCCAACTGTTGCAACAATTTGCAAATTTTGTCTCCCTAATATAAACCATTGATTTTTTTTTTTTTTTTTTCTAATGACTGAAAATTTTTGATTTTTTTGACCAAGAGTGAAGTCAAATCGGTGTGAATTAGAAAGTCGATTTTTGACTGTTTTTATTTATTTATTTATTTGTTTCTTGGATTTTTAACATTGGACTTGTGAATCTGGATTTTTTACTTCATTCTTTCTCTTTGGATTTGTGGACTGAATTTCTTAACAAATCTTATTGTTAGAAAATGTTAATAGACTCAAGGAAATGTTGAGGAAAAATTTTAACATGTTGATTTTGTCATTTCTTGTACAATTCAAGGTATAGATTTCAATACCACCAATTAAATTTGCATAATTCAAAGATTTAGCAGAGAAATACAATTTAAAACCTCTGATTGAGTGCTATTTACATGGAATGTTTTTAATAGCTCACAAAATGTGTTCTTCTTTGACTGATTTCTTTATGAAAGATTAAGATAACAATCTAAAAAAAAAAAGGATCATCATCATCATTATTACACTAGTTTACTTAATCCCTATTTTATCTATGGGTCAAATTGTACTAATTGTGCAAAGAAGTGACTGATGTTAAGATTATAACTGTTATATGGCAGTATTTGAAAGCATTTAACTGTGTGCAAACAATAAATAGCAATACTTGAAACCATTTAACTGTGTGCAAACAATAAATTGCAATACTTAAAAGCATTTCATCATCATCATGTCATGCCTCCAGCACAGATATCCTTGACCATCTCTCGCCACTTCTCCCTATCATTCATCGCCTCCGGCAGGTCTTCTGGGTTACATCCTGTGTCCTCACATAGCTGCTGTATGTAAGTTCGGGCTGGTCGTCCTGCTTTTGCTTGGCCATATGTGGGGGTCCGTAGGAGTACGTCACTTACAAGCTCGTCCTTGCTTCTCCAGCAGTGTCCGGCGTGTCTGGCTCGTCTAACCTGTATAGTTTTCGTGATGGGAGGCAAGTGGCCGTACAGTTGGCGTCTCGTGGGGTGTTGTCACCAGGACTTGTTCAATATTGCTCTCAACATTCTTGTGTAGTTGCCGTCAAGTTTCTTCTCCAGCCGTTTGGTTAGCGTCCATGTAGTGCATCCATATAGCAGTATCGATACAACCGCTGCCTGGAAGAAACTGCGCTTCATTTCATCGGTCAGGTCTGATTTCCATATGATTGACAGCCTATCTATAGCCGTCCATGCTTTCGTCAGTTGTGTGTCGATGTCGTTTTCGGTTGATGAGACGCTACTTCCTAGGTAGGTGAATTTGTTCACTAGCCTCAGACAGGCTCTGTCTAGTGTGGTAATGTTACCCGTTTGGTTGTAACACATATATTCAGTTTTGTGCGCATTGACATGGAGGCCAATGCCTGCTGCAGCTCGTTAAATAGCAATACTTGAAACCATTTAACTGTGTGCAAACAATAAATAGCAATACTTGAAACCATTTAACTGTGTGTAAAAAAAAAAAAAAAAATAAATAGATAAATAAATAAATAGATAAATAAATAAATAGATAAATAAATAAATAAATAAACGAGCTCAGACTCGTTTAAGAATGTTATCTACAAAATATGTTTATAAATCGTACATATATTTTATATATATATATATATATATATATATATAAATAAAAGATTTGGCATTAAATAACCTACAAGAGTTGATATGCAATAAAATCTAACCAAACTAAACTAAAAGAAAGTCACCTTGGCTCTATCCAATGAGTCTCTGTATTATAAGGGCTAAAATGCTGAACTTTGACCTCAAAATAAATGAGTTTGAACTTCACTTGTGGTATTATATTCACTTTCGAACTAATACCCTTGGGGAAAGTTATCCCCCCCCCGCTATGGGTTAAATATTATTACGAGTATTCTTCTACAAGGATGGCTTTGGCATTAAATAACCCATGAAGGTTGATATGCCAGTAAAAAAAAATAAGAAACCAAACTCTGATCTATCCATAACAAAACTGACAAATTGTTAATGTCCTTTTCACTATGTTCACCCTGTAAAAATTTGTCGTATTTCACTAACAATAAATGTTAGTGAATGAAAACATCTAGTATTTCCATGTTAATGAACTTCAATAAATAGAAGAAAAGAAAGAAATGAATGACCTACCTTCTAAGCTCCCACAGGTACACTAAATTGCTATGAATTTACTGACTGCATCAGAACAAATAAATGGAAAGCAAAACTTGGCCAAATACATGAGGTTTGTTAGAGCACTTCACCTGCTGTAATGATTAACAAGCCATTTTTAGTGACTTTGATTCTCACTAGCTGCCCCATACTTTTAGCTTTGTACCAGAGTTAAGCTTAGTAAATAACTACTTACTTTATGTATATGCAAATTAGAAATTATTTGAATTTAAATTTGAATGTGGTGTCCTGTATTCTGATTGGGTAAATCCAGGCATCTTTAAATAATCAGTGTTATTTTAATTTTTATTGTTTGTTTGTTTGTATGGCATATCAATCATTGTAGGTTATTTAATGCCAGATCCATTTTTATACAAATGAACAGTTCTATTTCAAATAATTCAGTTTAGCATAAGTACAGCTTGTCAAAAACAGTTATATTTCAAACTATTCAGTTTAGTCAAACAATTCAGTTTAGTATAAGTATAGTTTTTGTCCACACACAGATATCAAAAACAGTTCTATTTCAAGCAATTCAGTTTAGCATAAATACACAGTTTAAATATAAAAACAGTTTTATTTCAAGTAATTCAATTTAGCATAAGTATGCACTTTAGTTCTATTTGACCTATAGATAAGACGCTATCAGATGCTACCACTCTGGGCCAGAGTAGACCTGGGAGTGATGGCAATGAAGAGGTGCCTCTACATTCCCAGAACCTCACCATCAGATTATTTACTGTCATATCCAGGACACTAGTTGGTGGGGGGTGGGTTTTTTTACCCCTCTGCAGAGATCCAGTCGGTGTATTCTAAAGCACCAGCCGACTGGGCAGTAATTTTTATAGGTGAATATGTAAGAATTTTCTGACATCTCCAGACATATATATATATATATATATATATATAATCATGGCTTGGTTTCAATGAATGAAGATCTAAAAGTGGGTGGTCTACACTGACTGCAGGCACATTTGTGGCTTATTAAGCTGATGCGGGACAGGTGGGTACAGTCAGAGTGACTACAGTTGAAGGTCTAATCAGGATATATATATATATATATATATATATATATATATATATATACACACACGTTTGGTTATTGCTTAAAATGCACAGCAGGAACATGATTTATGTTTATTCTATTATTTTTGCACCAGTATTTGTAGCATAATCTGTATACACTCGAAAAAAATGTGATTCCCTAATCTCTAGGCATAAACAGCCCTGTCAACAGGACTTAGAATGTGTTGAGGAGTAAGAACCCCTCTTCCTCCAAGGGAGTATCTTGAGTATAAATCTGAATCACATTTTGTGGTGAGGCTCCAGTTTTGGAAATTGGCAAGTGGGGAGTACCACTTTATTGTTGTTGTTATTATTATTATTACTTCCAGGAAAATTATTGTTAAGAAACAACTCAACAAAAAAATGCAAAAATAACCTCTAAGCATAATATAATACCAGATAGATTGACTTGCCATTAAAATCAATCTTTCGTAAAGTTTTTATTTCTTTTTTTTTTATTTCACTTTGACTATTACATGGGATACTTTCATATTATCAGTTGCATGTAAATAGATCATATCTTAAACTGTTTTTTTTTATCCTCCTGTCATGACAGTTAAATAAGCTGACTGAGGGGTAAGACACCCACCTCCTCATAAAAAAGGGATGTCCTGAGTATGACACTTAGCTGCATTCAATGGTGAAGCTTTAGTTCTGGGGGCATATGGAGTCAGTTACGTTGCACTTCAAGGTCCACTCTGACCTTGTGGCTAGGGTCCACTCTGTGTCTAATGGATCTGTATGAAATTTATCTGTATTTGATAGAAATACCATATTAAGAATAGAAATGCTTATTGTTTATAAATGATTTTTTATCATTACTTGAAACTCTATTGGAGGAGTGCTTAGTGTAATGGTTATTATCGCAGGAAATAGAATTGGCAACCAGAGTTCAAATAGTGCAGTTTTCTGGGGCTATAGAATACACTGACTGCATCTCTTCAGAAGGGTAAGACCTCTCCCTAACGAGTGTCCTGGATATGACATTAAACAATCTGATAGTGAGACTCCAGTAATGCTGGAGTTTTGGGGAATGGGGAGTACCACTTCATTGTCATCACTCCCAGGTGCACTCCGAGTGGTAGCCCCTGATAGGGTCCTATCTATGGGTCTGTTGTGGAGATAAACCTGTATTTCCCATTGTATCAAAATGTGTTATTCCAATGTGTGTGTGTGTGTGTATATATATATATATATATATATATATATATATATATATATATATATTTTTAATAAATTAAGATCGGTAGGACTGGATTTGGATGGACACTCTTTATCAAATACATCCTGACTGTTGTTCTGTGTTTGATTTATTACCACCAAGAAAACTACTTATTTTCTTGTTTAATGAAATACATGTTATAACCAGGTCAAATAAAACTTCTTGACATTGAAACTGAGTGCAAACAAATGACTTAGTCTAAACTGAATCGATTGAAATAGAACTTGGATCATTTAACTGTATGTAAACAAATAACTGATATTCAATTGAATTATTAGTGATAGATAACAATACTTGGAACTATTTAACTTTGTTGATTTATGCTAAATTGAATTGTTTGAAATGAAACTGTTTGGTCATTGAACTGTGTATCTACAAAATGTGTTTATAAATCATATTTGATATATATGTAAAAGCAGTATTTGGCATTAAATAACCAACAATAGTTGATATGCCATAAAATTAAGTTGTTGGCGACCATAGTCGAGGGTAACCCGAAGGCTCCCTTTTCGATAGCTACTACACCAATGTGTAGGGGAGGGCGCTACTCCTTTCCTGGATTGCTCTACTTTACCCTTGATCCGTACCTTATAATGCTGAGTGCTAAGCAAGGAAGCATCAAGTACCGTTTTTTGAGTCTTTGGTATGACTCGACCTGGGATTGAACCCAGGTCTCCCGGGCCATTGGCGAACACTCTAACCCCTAGGCCACAAGGTTGTTTTTGTTTTACTTAGTACGAATGCCCTTTGGAAAGGCATGAATCCATCTCTACTTCTCTAACTGTGGGTAAATAATAGAGCAGACTGAGTTCTTTAGCCTTAGTTAGGCAACCAGGTTAGGAGAAGGAAAATTCTGAATTCAGACCAGCACTATTCTGCTTTTGTCACATTCTGCAAATGGCAGAAGGGTTGGGTAAATACATACTTTTTGCTGACTTCAGCAATAGATAACCCAACATGTATTTACATGTTATAAAACCAACCAACCAACCATAAACTGTTTTAGTTTTTGTATGATATGACACAGAAGATTACAATAGGTGGTCATAAAATTATATATAATTCATTTATTATTTATTACTTTATCTGAGATTCTGATTATTATATTTTTCTTCATCATGAATGTAAATTAATAAAAAAAATCTCTCAGCTCCTTTGCCCATATATCATCAAGTTGGGATCCGAGTAGTAATTTAGAAAGCTTTTTGCTTAGACGTGATATAAGGTCATATATGAATGGGGCACCCTTTGAGACTTGAACTCGCTTATGTAGGTTTGCTAGTCTTGCTAGCTGACCATTATGCCACCAGAGGCACCCAGTCGGGATCCAAGTATCTGGTACAGGAGTATCTCTTGGTCATCCCTAGCCAGGGTAAGTACATAATTTGGCTTTGGAAGGCTGTGCCCCCAGGGATCACTTCCTCTAACATGGTCAAGATCAATCTCTTATGCTCGAGATGTCTCAAAAAAGGTACTGCTGTCTGAGAGAAGCAATTTTTGTCTTTGCCCTCATGTATGGGATCCTGTTTTTAGTTTAGACCTTGTGTTTAATCTACCCTTATTAGAACAAAGATAAATATTGTTGTCATAAAACTATCTTATAATTGAAGACTACTGGAAATAGATGTATTTTATAAAACTTTTAATAAAAAAAACTACATTTTTATTTTTAAGGACAATAATTTGTAACTGACCAAGCATCAACATCATTGAGATATTTATTTTTAAGGTAAAAGTAAGTAAAGTTAGCGACCATAGTCGAGGGTGACCCGAAGGCTCCCTTTTCGATAGCTACTACACCAAGGTGTAGGGGAGGGCGCTACTCCATTCCCAGGATTGCTCCACTTTACCCTTGAACCGTACCTTATAATGCTGAGTGTTAAGCAAGGTGGTATCAAGTTCCATTTTTTAAAGTCTTTGGTATGACTCGACCTGGGATTGAACCCAGGTCTCCCGGGCTATTGGCGAACACTCTAACCGCTGGGCCAATGTCCCGGTTTAAGGTAATGCATGAATATCCTTGAAAAAAAAAAAATTTTTAACATTATCTACCAATCTTGAATTTACTTGCCTTCATGTATTGACAGAAAATCTGTCGCATAAAAGGCAGTCCCTATGGTGTAATGGCTTTAGTGCTGGACTGCAACCTCGAAGTAAGCAAGTTCAAACTCCAGTCATGCTATTATGTTCACTTTCAGAGTCATCCCCTTGAGAAAGATATGAACCCCTTTATACCTTTGCTATAGGTTAAATAGTATCACTGCTGTTCTTCTACGAGGATGGTTTTGACTTTAAATAATCCATGAATGTTGATATGCCTTTGAACAAAGAAACCAAACCTACTGTGAAAAGGTAACCATTTTCAATCAAACTACCATTGTATTATTCATAATTAGAAGTATGTTTTCTAATCTTCTAGCATGCAGAGGATGTGGGGGATAGTTTTCAGTTTGCTCACCTTGGTGTAGGGATGCATTTGACTCCTGGTAGATAATGGTCAGATTTTGGAAATCACAATTTCTGTTTCTTTTAGAATTCATTTGCATTCATGAATTTTAAAGACAAGTCAAATACTAGGCTATGAATTATATTGACTATGTTTTGAAGTAAACCAAAAACAAACATTGAAGTTTGAATTGGTCATTACTGCTAGATCTTTTACCTGAAGTTTCTTTTTAAGTTTTACTTATTTGGAGAAGTCCCAAAGTAGCTAAGGTGTTGGACATTGTTGTAAGCAAGTTTGAATCTCAGTCGCACTTTTAAATTCACTTTCAAACTAATACCCTTGGGAAAGGTAGTAAAAAAGTTGGCAACCATTGTCGAGGGTGACCAGAAGGTTCCCTTTTCAATAGCTACAACACCGAGTTGTAGGGAAGGGTGCTACTCCTTTCCCAGGATTGCTCCACTTTACCCTTGATATGTACCTTATATTGCTGAGTGTTAAGCAATGAGGTATCAGGTACCATTTTTAAAGTCTTTGGTATGATGCGACCTGGGATTGAACCCCGGCCTACCCTCTAGGCCAAGGAGCCGGTTCCTATGAAATCCCATATCCCTCCAGTTAGGGGTTAAATAGTATCTCTGCTGTTCTTCTATAAGGATAGTTTTGGCATTAAATAACCTATGACAGTTGATATACCATTAAACAAACCAAACCTTATTTACTTAACCAATATGCTAACGGCTTTGTTTTTGTTTTGTTAAAAATGCTGCTGTTATAAAGGATTTGATGAAGGGGTTGATTGATATTTTGCTTGATATCATTTCCATTTGTCAACTTGCCCAGTTGGCTGGGGCTGTAGAATACACCGACTGCTTCTCTGCAAAGGGGTAAGACCTCCTCCACAAAAAGTATCCTGGATATGACACTAAAGCATCTGATGGTGAGGCTCCAGTAATGCTGGAGCTTTGGGGAATGCAGAGTACCCCTTCATTGCCATTGCTCCCAGCTTAACTCTGGCCCAGAGTGGTAGCACCTGACAGGGTCCTATCTATGGGTCAAATAGAACTAAACTGCATACTTATGCTAAATTGAATTGTTTGAAATGAAATTGGTTTTGTATGTTAAACTGAATTGTTTGAAATTGATCTGTTCTGACATTTAACTGTGTGTAAACAAAAATTATACTTATACTAAATGGAATTGTTTGAATTAGAACTGTTTGACTAAAGTGAATAGCTAGAAATAGAACTGTTTTTGACAATTAAACTGTGTACTTATGCTAATTGTTTGAAATAAAACTCTTTATTTGTATAAAATGGATTTGATATTAAATAGCCTACAAAGGTTGATATGGATAAAACCCAAACAAACAAACGTTTGTCAACTTAGGATTTTAACTCATTTTAGGATTTCATAGTCCATTTATAAGCATAGAACCCATAATATATAATAGGATTATATATAAAATGATATATTACATATAAAATGAAAGAAAATGGAAAAGAAAAAAAGGATGGATTTATGGAAATAAAATAAGTATATTTGGGTCAAATAGATCTGTTTGAAAGTTCTATAACATAGGAATACTTGAACCAATATAACTGAGTGCAATTTATTTCTATTAAAAATAGTTATTTGAATCTAAATGTTTACAAAGAGTTATTACCATATTTGATGGCATATAAGATGCACCCCAATTTCATTAGGGCAAATCAATAAAAAACCAAAGTACTCATATCAAACGTAATGAAATTAATATAACGAATATTATCAATGATAACTCTTTTAATCTGCATAATAGCCTTTCCAATAATGACAGTAGGTATATGAAAGTTACTCTAAAGTCTAAACTAATTGGAGTTGCCAGGTAGCTAATTTTGTCTATTACAAATTTTAAACCTACATATGGCATATAAGATGCAGGGGGATTTTATAAGAAATTTTTAGTTAAAAAAAAAAAAAAAGTGCCTTATATGCTATCAAATACGGTTGTTACTTGTAACCATATAACTGCTTAGAATATTTGAAACCATATGATTATGTAAAATCTATTATTATCAAATAGGAATAGTTACTTGAAACCATACAGTCCAGTCGGATGGAACTGTAGAATATACAGACTGCAACTCTGCAGAGGGGTGAGATTCCCCACACACACACACACATCAACGAGTGTCCTGATATGACATTAAATAATTTGATGGTGAGGTTCCAGTAATGCTGGAGTTTTAGGGAATGTGGAGTACCCCTTTATTGCTATCACTCTCAATTCTACTCTGGCCCAGAGTGTTAGCACCTGATAGGGTCCTATCTGAGTCAAATAGAACTGTTTGACATTTAAACTGAGTTCAAACAAATGACTTAAGCTAAACTGAATTGTTAGAAATAGAACTGTTTGATCATTTAACTGTATGGAGACAAATGACTGATGTTTTAATTGAATTGTTGGTGATACATAGCAATACTTGGAACCCTTTAACTGTGCAGAAGAATAATCTTGTTTAAAAATGTTATTAACAAAATGTGTTTACAAATCATACATATTTAACCTGTATAAAGAGGATTTGGCATTAAATATCCTACAATGGTTGATATGCCATAAAAATCAAACCAAACCAATTGAAACCATAAATAGATTAGTCTATTTGTCTGTGGGTGTGTGACCCATGAAACATTTGGATTTTATAAATTTTTCTTTTATTGACTGATATGACTTTACAGTACCAAGTTAGTATTGTCAGTACTGGAACATATGTTTTTATATTCCATATTGACTTATCTTTGCTATCATTTCCTCTATGTGCGTGTCTCAGTTATGATACAAACTATATCCAGTGGTGAGGCTCTAGTATGAGAGTTCTAAGGAGTATGGAGTCCCTTCTTAGTTGACATTACTCCTTGGTCTGACCCTGAGATTAGGGGCTAATCTCTGGGTCAAAATATCTGTTGAAAATTATTAGATTGAAATAGGAATACTGGAAAACATTAGTATCATATCTACTACTGATGATTTATTTGACCAATGGGATCTATGCACTGCAATACCGATGTGACAAATGTGGACTATTAGGGAGACTATGTTGAAAAAATAAACCTTGTTTGGTCACATTGCTGAGAAAGTTGGTCAGCTGACTTATTAGAATAGTGACTTGTAGCTATAATTGTTTACAAAGGATTATTATTGTTATTAGTTACTTGAAACCAGATGATTACTTTAAATACTTGAAACCATATAACTATATCAATTATTTGTAATAAGGACAATTACTTGAGGCTATAATTGTTTACTAAGGATTATTATTTGTTACTTGAAACCATATAACTGTGCAAATTATTTGCATTCGATATAAATACTTGAATTCGTATAACTGTGCAAGCATAAAGAGTTTTTATTATTATTCAATAAGAATAGTTACTTGAAACCCTGTAATTGTTTGGTTTGTTTTTGTTTTGTTTAATGGCATATCAACCTTTGTAGGTTATTCAATGCCAAAGACATCCTTGTTAAAGAACAGCAGTGATACTATTTAACCTACAGTTGGAGGGATAAGGAGGTTCATATCTTTCCTGAGAGTATTTTTCCACAAAAAAAAAACTAATAGTGTAATTGGAGTTTGAACTTGCTTACTTTGAGGCCACAGTCCAGCACTTTAGTCATGACACCCATATAATTGTGTACAAATGATTTGTATTAGATAGGAATAGTTGAATCCATATAACTGTGCAAACAAACTATTATTAAATAGGAACTGTTACTTGAAACTAATTGCTTGAAAAAACATTGACTTTAGTGTAAAATAACCCAACAAGGGTTGACATGCTATAAAAACCACCCAACTTTCCCCACCCTGTATTTTGTCTGTGCTTGATAGGAAATGTTCAATAATCTTTTTCTAATGGATTCCTCAACAAATTTATTAGTAATTGTCAATGAATCACCTCGGCTGCAGCTTGGGTTTGTTTGTCCTGTTGTTTTGTATCACAAACATTTATACAATTTAGAATTCTTTTAGCAGCAGCAGCAGCTCATATTTCAAACAATGTTTATATCTTAGATCTTTTGCTCTACTTTCAGACTTGTTAAAAGAATTGATACGCAAAATAAACACTTGTTAGTATTTGTTGTCTTTTATTACAGAATTAGGAAGTCTTTTGTGTCATAATGCTTATCAGTGAAGGAAATGGGGTTCAAGTCCTGGACAAGGCTGGTTGTCTTTCACTTCATGTTTTTCACGTTTAGAAAAGGCATGAATCCTTTCTTTCTACCAGCTATCAGTAAATAGCAGGGCAGACTGGATTCTTTAGACTTGGTAGTGGAGAAATGGTAGATTTTGGTGAATCTGACAAGATGATAAAAATAAGTTGAAAAGTGGATAAATCAAACACTTTCAATGGGTTTAGTGGTGATAGTTCGTTCTTTATTCACAGAAGTTATTCTGTAAATAAAGAAGGAAATATTACCACTAAACCCATTGAAAGTGTTTAATTTATCCAATTTTTCAGATTTGGTGATGCAAATAGTCTAGAAGAAAGAAAGTTTCACTTTATGAAACCTGAGAAGTATTTGGAAAATCTGTGTCACATTGGTGCCCCATCCTTCTGCTATCAGGTCATCCAAAAAGTTTGGATGGTTCTACACAAACTTTCACCATTATAAGCAAAATCACCTGTATAAGAAGTTTATCAGTTCAAATGTTTAACTGAACTGTTGGGTGAGGAGTCCCCATGGCGTAGTGGCTAATTTGCTAGACTGTGACATCATAGTAGGCAAGTTTGAATTCCAGTGTCCCTATTATATATCTACTTTTAGACTACTAGCCTTCAGAAAAGTATGGATCTTATCTGCCCCAACTAGTGGTTAAAATATTACCACTTTAGCTGTTCCACAAGGACGGCTTTAGCTTTAAAAAAAACTAACAAAGTTTGATATGCCATTAAAACAAAGAAACCAAACTATGAACTGTTGGGAATTAATATGTTGTTTCTGAATTGAAGGCACTTCTTCTATGGTTCCTCTGATATTCCATTTATTTCATGTGCTCTTCTTTGAGAATGTGGAATGTGACATAGAATAGGGGCATATGACTTCCGGTTGAGAACTAATGATTTATACAATAATCCAAAAAAGTTATTCCCTGTTCATTTTTTTCTTAGTGTGTGTGGGGGGAAACACACTTAGCATAGCAGTTATGCTTGTAGGAAATTGAATTGGTAACCATCTTGGATGAGGTTGTTTGTATTTCACTTTGCACTTAGTATTTTGGGAAAGGCATGAATCAATTGTTCTCCCTCCAGTTATATGTAACTAATAGAGTAGACTCTGTTCTTTAGCCTTGTTAATGCAACCACTCTAAGAGAAGGAAAACTTTCAAATTCGAACCATTTTTACTCTAATTAAAAATTAACCTTGTGTCACACCCTACTTTGGTGGAAGACTTGAATAAATACTTTGACATCATTATATTAGAAATTACTTATCCAATAGTTGTGCCATGAATTGTTCTGATATTTTTAAGCAAAGTTTCCTTGATACATTCTATCTGGTAGTGAGGTTCTATTTCTGGAGTTTTGAGAAGTGTGGAGTCACCTCTGATACTTTTCTTAAATACTGACTTTGAGTCTGAAAGGTTTTTTTTTTTAATTTTTTTTTTTATTATACTTGTAAAATATATTGTACATGACTAACATAGGAATCTCTTATCAAATGAACTAAAGCTAGATGGAATATTATCTCCTTCTCCACTATTTTTGGAAAGAGATTTAAGCTGATTAACTAGTGTTAAAATAGCTTTCAATGTCATCCTTAACCTTCGACTTACCTATATATTAATTCACTTGTTTGTAACTACCTAACTACCATGTTTGTCACTCATAGAGGCATTGTAGTGTAATGGTTATCTAAGTAGGAAATGGACATGTCGAATTGAGTTCAAATCCAAGATAACAGCTGTTTGCATTTCATGTAGCTCTAATATCCTTGTAAAAGGTATGAATTCAGCTTTTCTCTCCCCAGCTATAGATGAATAGTAGGGCAGACTGTGCTCTTTAAACTTGGTATGGCAACTGGTCTAGGAGAAGGAAAACTCTGAATTCAAACTTGTTTAATTCCTCTTTACAAATTCACCTGTTCCTGTGGCGGGGTTGGTATATAGATGTGTCATGTTCGTCACACTTTCAGTAATAAGTATACAATTGGTGGTGACTTCTTTTCTGAAACTGAATGATACCAAAAAAAAAATCTAAGAAAGGGGAGAGGAAGAGAGAGAGAGATGACTTGAATATGTTAGGATGAAGAAAAGAGGAGGAGGAGATGGCTGAGAAAGGGGATTTTTAGTTGTCACCATGAATGAAAATCAAAGAATTAAGTCATTTTTATTTTATTCTCCACACTTCCTCTCCCATAAAGTGATAAAGATAACTTTTTTTTGAAATATGGTAAAGTAGATATATTTCTTGAAAGGATTGTACCATATCCACTTATAGTCCAATACTTGAAAACCAGCATTTTAAATCAAAGTGTCTCTGTATATATGATTTCAAATAAAAATATACAAGATAGAAAGCTCATTACCAAAAAAATATAACTAATTGATTGATAATTGAATTGAGTAACAAGATACTGAAGAAAATAAAGTTGCCTGTTCTATATTATCATTGAACCCATAGAGATATGATTGAATAGGATAAATAGATAGATGGTCTTTACTGAGCAAATTATAACTTTTAACTCATAAATCAAAGATATATCACAAGGGACCATGAACTAAGACCCTTAAAAAAGATACAGTTAAACAACCAATCGACAATGTTTTTAGTAATAGGTTGGTTGATTCTTTGAACAAACTGCCATCAGCAGTGATAAATGCCCTACTCATTAAACTCTAAAGTTTAGGTTGGATCATCATAAATTTTCAACAGAGATGCAACTACCAGTTCTACGCTAAAATATGTAGAAAATACAAGTGGCGGCAACAATGACTAGCTGATAAATCTTTAGACTTAATAGATCCAGCGGAAGAAGTCACAAAATATATCTGTTATCGATCTACTAGTTTACTTGGTACCTAGTCTAGTGTAATGGTTAACAAGCAAAGTGAAGCGGACCATTGTTACTAAGTTCAATTTCATCAAATGCTCTCATTCTGTTAGTTGAGTTTAGAATAGTAAAGTAAGTTAGTTAGCAACCGTAGTCGAGGGCAACCAGAAGGCTCCCCTTTCAATAGCTACTACACCGAGGCGTAGGGGAGGGTGCTACTCCTTTCCCAGTACTGCTCCACTTTACCGTTGATACGTACCTTATATTGCTGAGTGTTAAGCAAGGAGGTATCAAGTACCATTTTTAAAGTCTTTGGTAAGACGTGACCTGGGATTGAACACAGGTCTCCTGGACCATTAGTGAACACTAATACAGTGACTATATTTCCTTGAGAAGAGATAAGACCTCCCCACACCCACTCAAACAAAAGGTGGGGTGGAGCCCAGTGTGTTATACTATTTACCAACCCCTCCGCTCGGGTAGGATATGACACAAGGTCAATTTTTAAGCTGAGTTTAACAGGTTTGAATTCAGAGTTTTCCTTCTCCTAGACTAGTTGCCTCACCAAGGCTGAAGAACCTAGTCTGCCCTACTATTTACCCATAGCTGGAGGGAGAATAATTGGATTCATACCTTCCCCAAGGGTATTAGTGCTATGTGAAAATGCAATTAGTCAGGTCCAGGATTTGAACTCGTGTCGCCGTGTCCATTTCTTACGACGATAACGACTACACCACGGGCACCTCCATAACGACTACACCACGGGAGCCCAGTGTGTTATAGATGGGAAAATATTTGTATCCTTGATATTGAGTGGGGGGGGGTCCCGGTAGCATAGTGGTTTGACTGCAATGTCATAGTAAGCAAGTTGTAACTCCAGTCGTCATGCTTTTGTGTTCACATTAGAACTAATACTCTTGGGAAAGGTATGGACTTCCTTATCTTTGTAGCTATGGGTCAAATTGTGTCATTACTGGTCCTCTACAAGGATGGCTTTGGCATTAAATAACCCATGAAGTTTGATATGCCATTAAACAAAGAAACCAGGTCAAACTTTTATATTGTTTATGATAATTTCAAACAGCAAATAGAGGCTATTTGTTAAGCTATATTTCTTTTTCTACATATTATGTCTACCGGCCATTTGGCTAATGAGTAGAGTGTTTGCCAATGATCCGAGAGACCGGGGTTCAATCCCAGGTCAAGTCATACCTAAGACTCTAGAAATGGTACTTGATGCCACCTTGCTTAACACTGAGCATTTAAGATAAGGATCAAGGGTAAAGTGGAGCAATCCAGGGAAAGGAGTAGCGCCCTCCCCTACACCTCAGTGTAGTAGCTATTGAAAAGGGAGCCTTTGGTTACCCTCGACTAAGATCGCCAACTTTACTACTTGCTTATATTATTTACATGGCTGTCATATTCTGTGTTTTGGCCAATTCATCCATGAGCATTTTCTGGTGTCTTGTTGCATTCAATAACCTTAAGGGAATTTCAAACCAAACCCTTTACAATAAAACTCTCTGAGCAGAACCTAGAATACACTAGATGTATCTTTTACTAATAAGACACCCTCCCCCTCTCAAAAATAAAAAAAGTGGGGTGTCCTTGGTATAGCACTAAACTGAAACTGAGGCTCTAATTCTAGAGCTCTGAGGAATGTAGAGTTAAGCCTTCATTGTTATTACTCCCAGCTCCACTCTGACTTCGAGTGGTAGTACCTGTTTGTATATCATAAGTCAAGTAGGTCTGTGAAAAAAATATTAATATAGGATAAGAAAAGCTTGAAAATACATAACTGTACCAACAAATGATAATCATTAGTAAATAGGAATAATTACTTGAAACCAAGTTTTATTAGTATTAAGCATAGCTACATGAAGCTATAATTGTTTACAAAGGATTATTATCCTTGGTTACTTGAAAGTATATAATTGCTTGAAAAATGACTGACTTCGGCATTAAATAGCTCAACAATGTATGATAACAAATTACTATTATTATCAAATAGGAATAATTACTTGAAACCGTAGAACTGTGTGCAAATTATTTGTATTAAGAATAGTTACTTGAAGCTGTAGTTGTTTCCTGAGGATTATTATTATTAGTTACTTGAAAACATTTAACTGTGTGC
Organism: Sepioteuthis lessoniana; assembly: GCA_963585895.1. Classification (NCBI taxonomy): domain Eukaryota; kingdom Metazoa; phylum Mollusca; class Cephalopoda; order Myopsida; family Loliginidae; genus Sepioteuthis; species Sepioteuthis lessoniana. The sequence continues at coordinate 64,016 of CAUZXS010005655.1, read as the reverse complement.
AAATTATTTGTATTAAGAATAGTTACTTGAAGATGTGGTTGTTTACTAAGGATTATTATTATTATTATTAGTTACTTGAAACCATTTAACTGTGTGCAAATTATTTGTATTAAGAATAGTTACTTGAAGCTGTAGTTGTTTACTAAGGATTATTAGTTACTTGAAACCATTTAACTGTGTGCAAATTATTTGTATTAAGAATAGTTACTTGAAGCTCTAATTGTTTACAAATGATAATTATTAGTGACTTGAAACTTTTAGAAAAAATACTAACTTTGGCATTAGATAACCCAATAAGAGTTGACATGTCATAAAACCAACCAACCAACCAAGCTTTACATCAAAAAACACCTGAGGAAAGCCAGAGGGTATGGTGGCTGAAATGTTGAGTATCACAATGAAGATGAGGACAATTATCAGAATTGTGTAAATAATAAATCTTTAGAAATTTAGACAGATGCAAGGTGGGATTTAAGTAGGTCTCTTGTCATTCTTAAGTATATATGTATTATTAAAGAAGTAGAAATAATGATAATAGGCTATTTTTGTTCCAAATTATTATATTTGTTGAGGATGTTTCACTTACATTTCCTCTCTCATTTTATATCCCCAGCATCATCTTATATCTGAGTTTTATAACTCGAGCAAAACAATTTCAAATAAATAAATTCTCCATGTATGTATTTACCCAACCCCTCTCTCTCTTGAGCAGGATGTGATTGGAGGTCAATTTTTAAGCTGAGTACAACAGGTTTGAATTGAGTTTTCCATTTAAACCTGTTGCCATACTGTTGTGACCTAACTGAAGGTCACTGAATGAGAAATAACCAAAACGAAGGTTGTAAATGAAATAGAAATCCTTATAACATTAACTAAATACGATACTCACCAACAGTGTCAAAAAGGTACCCACTGCTAGTGGTGACTAGTTAGTCAGCAAAATCACCCCCCTCACAATAGTGTCAAATGTATTTCTGAGGAATGGGACATACTCATTAATGTTTACTAGTTGGGTATATAACATACACCAAGGTTAAAGAGTCCAGTCTGCCCTACTATTTACTCATTGCTGGAGGAAGAATAGTTGGATTCATACCTTTCCCAAGAGTATTATGTGAAATGTAAATAGCTTTGTCTAGGATTTGAACTCAGGTTGGTTGGTGGATTTTAATAGCATGTCAACCTGTCAGGGTTATTTTATGCCTCAAGGTTAGGGAATAATTTATGTTGTACGTCTATATTTACACTGTCGTTAAGTTAATGATAAGTTAGTATCATTGGAGATTGTACTGAGGGTTACTTTGCTGTGCGTTGATCAGGTTTACGTTTATATTTTTTGGTCTAATTTTATTTCTCTCAAAAAGGACAGAATTTTATCTATGTTGACATTTTCAAACAAATCTTTCATATTATTTGTATTGAAAAAGCATTATCTCATGAAAGCGAAAGCTCTACATTCTATGAGAAAATGTTTAATAGTGTTAGGTGTTTAACGCTGAGGTGGTGGTTCTTGTTTGAGTATAAAGAGATTTTGGGTTGCCATGTTCATCTCCTACGATGCTGACTGTTACACAATGAGTGTCTCTTGTATGTTCTCATAACTGGAACGACACCATTAAATGCAATTTAGCATCATACCTCAGCCGAGTGCTAAGACACCCCTCCAAAAAAAACTGTCCTGGGTATGATGTTAAATGTTAACTTGGATTATAATCAAGAGTTAATACTCTTGATTATAATCCAAGTTAACATTTATTTATGAAATTAATGTTTGTAGTCAAAGCTCTCTCACTTAGACCTTGTTTGAATTTCTATCCTAAAAAAAAAAATTATTACTTATAGGTCACCCCCCCCAAGTTATCAGGTTTTCAAAATTTGTCCTGTACAAAAGTACATCTAGTAGATTTATTCCTTGGTTAATTTTGCACTTTTGGTTTATTGCAATTGAGAATGGTCTTTAATTGTATGATAGAAGAATTAGTCAATTTCTTTCTTTTTGATTTTAATAATGCCATTATTTTGAAATTCATAGAATATATGTTGAAATTCATGGATAAAGAGATACTCAATGAAAGTTCCTTCTGTCGGTGAGGCTTATACTGACTGTATTCTCAGCAGAGTGCTAAGACACCCCTCCAAAAAAACTGTCCTGGGTATGATGCTAAATTGCATTTAATGGTGTGGTTCCAGTTCTGGAGATACCAGGTCCATTATCTTAGTTAGTGGAGTGATAGTACTTGTTAGGCTCTCATGTATGGGTCTAATAGATCTGTGTGCAAAAAGAAAACCTTTTTTGAAACATCTATACTGAAAAATGTAAATATGATTGTACAATGAATTCCCAAACCTTGATTGACATACCATCAATCAATCTTGTGAAAGTTTGTCTTTTTAAATCCTAAGTCAAAATTAAATGAACGACAAATCTAGCCATCAAGAATTTGCTTCATCACTATTGGATGTTATACTTATTTTTAATTTAAAGATGATGGCTTCTATTTGAACAAGAAATCTTGATATTTTTTTTGGTTTTAAATAATTTTTAGAAAAATTTCAAGATATTTGACGTTATCCTAAAACTCCAAATATTATGTTTTAATAATGGTTCTGCTTGCCAAACTTCAGAAGACCTTTGCCTCCAGGTAGCACCTGCTTTCTTAACTTAAAGGAGTAAGAGCTGGGTTTATTGGCTGAATCACCTTTGAAAGGGAATGCTGACGGAATCTAAGCTATTTTTAAAATCGTCCAATGAGAGGTTTTCTTCCTTTGTAGCACTAACCTTGTGCCGATTTTTTTTTTACCATTTAGGACAGTCATATGCCAACTGTAACCTGTACACCAAGTGTTGCTTTTTGAATGACCTGCCTAAGACTTCAATATTTTATAGAAAAGATTTTTTGTTGAAGAGAAGAAACATCTTTTCTTTATTTCTAAGGCAAATGCTTACACATATGGTCTTCTGTAGTACAAATGGTTGTGGTATTTTCAATGAAAAATTACCAGTAATTTTCTTAGTGTGGCCGACTTGAAGATGAGCCGTGTCTCATATGGCCTGCTTCTTGAAAAAGGTTGCCCTTGTCAATCCAAAAAGAGATAGCTATAAAAATAGCCCATCAGGTTTTGACTAATGATATTGAAGCAGTATTCATAGAAAATTATATATAAATCTTTGTATAAGTTATTGAATTGAATGCAAAATACTTAACTGGTACTAATGTTTTTTTGAAAGATCAAACTTGATCTTTCCTCCTCCCCAGCTATGTGTAAATATTAGGCCAGGCTGAGCTCTTTAGCTTTGGTATGGCAACCAATTTAGGAGAAAGAATATATTGAATTAAAATAAGTTGTACTTGCCTAAAAATCATGGAGTCTCTCTTTCATGGTTGTTACTTCCAGGTCCACTTTGATCTAGAGTGGTAGTACCTATGTGGGTCAAATAAATCTCTTTGAAAGTTATTTGTGTTAAATAGGAATACTTGAAACTATATAACTGTGTGCAAACAAGTAATTATTGTTATAATTGAATTGGATTAATTACTTGGAACTATAAAATTGTCTTTAAAGCATTAGTATTATATAGGAGCATTTGAAGCCATCTATGTCTGCAAATAATGTATTAGATAGGAGTACTTAATACCATGTAATAGTGTGCAAACAAATAATTATTACTGACAAATAAAGGTATAATTTGAAGAATGATAGCAATGGAATATTAAAAATGGTTATGTTTATAATCAAACATTTACAAATAATTCAAATTTTGGTATTAAATAACCCATAAGGAATTGATATGCCATTAGTGTCCCGTGTGTGAGTCAAATAGTTTCTGTTTGAAAATGATTAGTATTGGGTAGGACTACTTGAAACCATATAAACTGTTTGGTTTGGGTTCTTAGTTCAATGGTTTATCAACCTTGATGGGTTATTTAATGCCTAATCCATCCTTGTCAAAGAAAAGCAGTGATACTATTTAACCTATAGCTAGAGGTGGGATAAGAGGATTCATACCTTTCATAAGGGCATTAGTCTGAAAGTGAGCAGAATACTGTGAGTGGAGTTAGAACTCACTTACTACCATGTTGTTGTCCTGCTCGTTAGCCTCCACATCATAGAGACCCCCTCATACGAATTGTGTGTAAACTAATCATTCTTGTTAAATAGAATTAGTTACATAAAACCATATCACTGTGTATAAGTTATTAGGATTAGAAAGGAATACTTGAAACCATAAGCATGTGCCAATTACTTTTATTAGATAGGGGGATATTTGATACCATATAACTGTGCAAACAAATGATTGTTATAAATAAATAAAAAAAGGATGGCAAAAATATAAATTGTTATGATGCTAATTGAACATTTACAAATAAATTGTATTTCAGCTTTAAATAACCCATAAAGAATTTATATGCTGTTAATTAAACCAAATCTTTTTTGGCAAAATGTTTACAATGACTTGGATACTTTTAGGTTTAAGACTTATTGTCTGATGTTACTTTATTTTTATGGATTATAGAGTAAGTTTCTCTCCAATTTCAAGTGTCCCAGACACCAAAGAATGCTGCCAGTTACTTTTTAGACCAGACTCAACACTGAAACTTTTGAAAATCATATCTAAAATGATTTATTTTGCATTTGGGTGGGTGGGGAGTATTTTAAAGGTTGAAGCCATGTTAAAACATTTTTCTTTCATCACCTCCTTTCTTGAAGACTTGGAGGAACAAATATTTTATAAAATTGTCAAAATATAGAAAGTACATTTCCTGTATATCTGTTACCTGTCTCTTTGGAGAATATTTGTTTTATATAGTTTTCATTGAAAATCGAAAAGTGTCATTCAGTTTTTGTGAAACAAGATGGCTATACTTGTTGATCACATGTTTTATCTAAACTAATTTTCCCATGATGCTCTGGTTTTCCCATGATCCTCTGCTTTTTGATGAGTATGAGAATTGTTGAGTTATTGTCGTCATCACTAAAAATAAAAACGTTTTGTAAAAAAAACAAAAAACTTTTGGTCAACATTGGTCAAATCATAAACTTGTAGCTATGCATTTTTTTTTTTTTTTTTTTTTTGAGAAGATAAGTGATCTCTTTCAGACTGGTGTTTTAACTGTCATATTTTCCTGTTTTTACTTAATTACAAGAAAAATTCACCTCAAATTAATACAGAAAGTTAATGATTAATGACATTTTCAATCTCGACTAAACTCTGCCCAGAGGTGGGATTATGTTGAAAGTCGAAACACTCTAATCCAATTTGTTACTGCTCCAGTAATAAAAGCAAAAAAGTGTGAAACACTTTTCTTTCTTTCTTTCCCTTTAATTATTCACATTTCCTCAACCTCTCTTTTTTTATTTGGTCTTAACTACTCTCTCTCACTTTTTTTTCTATAGCCCCTTCCCCCTCATTTTTCCTTGAGCTCCTCTCTCTCTCCCTCACTTTTTTCTACAGTTCCCCACTCTCTTTATCTAACTTTTTTTTTACAGATCCCCTCCCTCTCTCGCTCTCACTTTTTTGGCACTCTACTTCAGTGGACCACGCTTGCTTTTTTTTTTTTTTTTTTTTTTTTTTTTTTTTTGAGCTCTACCTCACTCACTTGCCATTTCTCGAGGTCCCCTCTCTCACTTTTTCTAGAGGTCCTTCTCCCTCCCTCACTTTTCCTCAACCCTTCTCCCTCCCTCACTTTTCCTCAACCCTTCTCCCTCTCACTTTTCCTCAACCCTTCTCCCATCTTTCTCTTACATTTTTTCTCAACTCTAATTCTTCTTCACCCATTTCTCTCACTTTCCCCAGCCCATCTCTCCTCTCTCTCACTTTCCCCAGCCCATCTCCCTTTCATGCAATTTTTCTCACCCCCCTCTTTTCTTATTAGTACCAATCTTTATTTTTGGTACATCCTTGTAGTCCTGGTTTCATTAATAATTCTTGAAACATATACTACATTATTTTGTATATTTGGAAAAAAATTCATTTTATTCTTACCCTTTATTATTATTTGGCAACATGATTTTTGTTTAATTAGCCACAGGTAGATATTGTTTTAAAATAAGGAGCTAATCAGCCCTCAAATTGTTTAGACTAATTTCTTTGTTGTCTTATTACCTGTGTTTTGGTCTTCCTCATTGTTTCAAAAGTTTAGATAATTTAGTATCAATATTCCGTGTGTTGTTTGAAGTAATATTCTCATTCTTGTTGGGTTCTTAGTATTTGATTGATGAGTTCTTTCACCTTCTTCATTGCTTGAAATTCTAAAAATGATCAAATTTCCATGAATTCTTAAGGTTAATGTTTTCATCCTTGCTGTTTGCATCATCACATGGTAGGATAATGATAATGAACTCTCTTGTCAGAGTTTTCAGGTCAGAAGGCAGAAGAAAGTATCTACCAAAAGAACAGGGTGATGAGACTATTAGTCATTAGTAGCTAAACAAGAAACAATCATCGTTGTTAAAAAGAAATGAATGCTGCTTTAATAACCAGGTCTGCTAGGTAGTCTTGCAGATCAATTACTGCAAGGTAGTGAGTTCAATCTCAACTAGATACCCCATACTTTTGGCCTTGTGTTCATGCTAAATCTAAGCTACACTCAATTTGAGTACCTCGTATGGTGTAATTGTTAGCTAGCTATACTAGCAGCCTGTTCATGAATTTGATTCTTAGTGAGTACCTTGGTTTTCTGGCCTTGTGCCAAACTAATTTGATAGATGACTGTGTCTTACAAAGTATATGCATTTATTCAACTCCTGCCAGGAGCAAGATACGAAACGAGGTCAATTTCTTAGCAGAATACATCTGGCTTGAATTCTTAATTTTTCTTTTTGACTGGTTGTCTATATAAGGCTAAAGAATCCATTTTACCCAAATATTTACTAGCTGATGGTGGTAATATGGATTCATGCCTTTCTCAAGAACATTAGCACAAAGAGAAACAATCTTGTTTAGGATTTGAACTTTGGTTGCTAAAATTCCATTTCCTATGACAATAACCATCATGCTAAGTGTACCCCTTTTGCAAAGAGTAATAGTGAGTTTGATTCTCACTAAGTGACCTATATTTTTGGTCTTGTGTCATAACTAATCTAAACTTAAATGACCCTATTACTGTGATCTCAGGAAAGTTGACAAAGGTATTAAAATAAAAATGATCACAGATTAATTAAACTTCCATATCTTTTTTTTTTTTCAAACAATTTTTTTGGTGCGCAATGAGCATGTTTAATTCTTTAAGACTAACTTAATGTATCCTAAAATCTACAAACAATAAAAATGAGAAAAATATGATTTCACAAGTACGAAAAACAGATTTTTGTTTCTGAATTTTTTTTTTTTTTTTTGAGGGATGCTGAAAACATCTTGTTCTGACCAAAAAAAGGAATCATATAAAGCCATGAAACATTATTCCACCTATTTAATCGAAAGGTCAAGATACTTGGTGGTAATGAATTAGATTTCTTCAGTCATGATATACTATGGTCAGTTTAATGAGCTAACCTATATATGATTGTATAACACTGTAGGCTCAAAAACCCTAGGAGCAGGATCATAATGTTTTGTTTTTGCTGGGTACTGCTTGAAGACAAGAATATCCTTGTCACATTTCTTAAACCTCACACTTAAAAGTCAATGAAAATATTAAAAATTTGTCTTTTTTTTTCTTTTGGTTATGATTCATCCCTCCCTGTTTTATTTACTTATTTGTTTGTTCTTGTAATTATTTTTTTTCTTTTTTGTTTTACAGACTGACCTATGTGGTATAAAATGGCGTAAGTTGAACGCAGATAATGTGATTGTGGAACCACTGGATGATCCAGTGTTAGACTCCTACTCGAGGTGCATCCAGGCAGACATCTTGTGTGTCTGGAGAAGAGTGTTGCGCAATCCAGAGCAGCGCTTGTCTGATCATTTAGCCTACAGTAAGGAATTGTGGATCTTCTGGTATGGGGATGAACCCCTCAGCCTTGAAACCCTCCTTTCCCCTAACCTCAAAGGTAAGCACAATATCTTTTTTTTTTTTTTACTTTTAAAGACTCCCTTTCTTTTTTTATCTTGTGTTTTCCTATCATTTTTCTCTCATCTGATCTATATTTCTCTCATGACTTGTAAGTCTTTTGTCATAAATGCCATGACTGTCGGTATATCAGGTTGTTTAATATAAAAATGGCTGATTTACTTTATATAACTCTCTGAAACTAGTAGACAAATTCACCTACCTAGGAAGTAGCGTCTCATCAACTGAAAAAGACATCGACACACAACTAACGAAAGCATGGACAGCTATCGATAGGCTCTCGATCATATGGAAATCAGACCTGACCGATAAAATGAAACGCAGTTTCTTCCAGGCAGCGGTTGTATCGATACTACTATATGGGTGCACTACTTGGATGCTAACTAAACGGCTGAAGAAGAAACTAGACGGCAATTACACAAGAATGTTCAGAGCAATACTGAACAAGTCCTGGCGTCAACACCCCACAAGACACCAACTATACGGCCACTTGCCTCCCATCACGAAAACTATACAAGTTAGACAAACCAGACACACGGGACACTGCTGGAGAAGCAAGGACGAGCTCATTAGTGATATACTCCTATGGACCCCCGCATATGGCCAAGCAAAAGTAGGACGACGAGCTCGAACATACATACAGCAGTTATGTGAGGATACGGGATGTAACCCTGAAGACCTGCCAAAAGCGATGAATGATAGGGAGAAGTGGCGAGAGAGGGTCAAGGATATCCGTGCTGGTGGCACGACTTGATGATGACTTAATATAAAAGTTAAATTAATCAGAATATACCTCTTCCTTTAGCTGCTGTAGAGGTATTTCATATTGGCTGCCCGGTGTCTGTTCCATTTCTAAAGAATTGATAAATTCATGGAAGACTTAACTTGATTCGAATTAGCTAACATCACCAGGGATGCCCATACTTTTTTGGCTTGCATACTACTTTAAAATGACCAGATCAAAATTATCTACCTGTATTAAAAAATACTAAATATGTTTGTGTGTGTGTGTGTATATATATATATATATATATATATATATATATATATATATATATATATATATTAGTAATCTAATATCTACCAGCATTCACAGTTACCAGAAAAAAGAAAAAAAAACCCTCCAGGAACAAGAGATAAAAATATCTCAAATTACCGCCTGGGGGAAAAAGAAAAAAATATCATAGGACAAAAAGAAAGAAAAGACCTACCCTGTCACACCAGTTGAAAAAAATCAAGAGATATGCAGTCAGTTGGTCAAAAGAAAACTAAAACCCTCTGTAAACACTGCAATGCTACAATTACAAGAGTGCTCAACACGAGTGGAGCCAATTATAAAATTAACTTAAATCGTATAGGACTTCCTGATGATCCGTTAAGGTGAAACTTTAGTAGGAGATTTCCGACTCGCGATTTAAGTTGATTTTATATATATATATATATATATATATATATATATATACACACATACTGGGTATACTTTATATATACAATATATGGTTGTGTACTTTGCATCTACTGTATGAACCCTTACAGCACAATATAATCGAGTACATTAATGGTCATTACCTTACTCTGATGACTTGCACTGAATTGGATCAGACAGGGTTGTATAGTCCTCAATGAGAATCTTTAATGGCACATTTCACTGAATGGTGTCAGCTAAGGTTGCATAGTCCTGGACTAGAACCCTTACAGCACAATACAATTGAATACATTAATGATCACTATCTTACTATGATGACTTGTATTGAACGGAGTAAGCCAGGGTTGCATAGTTCTGGACTAGAACCTTTATGTCGCAATAAATTTAATATATTTATGGTCATTGCCTTACTCTGATGCCTTGCACTTAATGGAGTCGGCCAGGGTTGTATAGTCTTCGACTAGAACCCTTAATGGCACCTTGCATTGAATGGAGTTAGGATTGCTTAGTCCTGGACTTAGAACCCTCACAGTACAATATAATTGAATACAATTACGGTCACTACCTTACTCTGATGATTACTCTGAATGGAGTCAGTTAGGGTTGCATTGTCAGGACAGTAAGCACTGGTAACCAGCCTTAAACAAGCTTCCCAATGATCATCAGTCATGATGGAATCTGACTTGGACTTGATAATCTTCATTTGGGAAAAGGCTGATTTGCATAAATAAGTAGATCAATTTAAAGCAAGGAGAATAGATTACAAACTAACATTTAAAAGTAATTTTTTTGAATGGTGTGCAAACTACATGCACTACCTTTATAATCTCCCAATCATAATCGACAAATCGGTGACCCTTGTTATGCAGTAAAATGACTCATTCTATTGAATAAACTGAACTTTGAATGCATCATTTCAAATGAGTCTCTGTATTTTCATGCAATTATTGGCCACTTTTGAGAAAGTTCACATGTATCAAACAATTCCTGTTTCACCAAACTGAGCATTGAATGCAATATTTCAATCAGTCAAAATGTTAATGCAGTTATGAAAAATTAATAAATTTCAAAAAAACCTCACAGATTTCTGTGTATTGAATAAAACCTTGTTAAATCATTGAAGAGTAATTTTGTCCAGAAAAAAAAGTAACAATTATTTCTATTTGAATTGAATAAAGAAGAGGAAAAACTCATATTATTGCTCCCTTTAAATTTAGTGTTTTCTTTCCATTAGAGGTACAGTTGACATTTTCGCATATTCCCTCACCCACATTCTTCTGTGCATACCCTCTATTAAGATTGTTAACCAATTCTATTTTTGTATAAATTTTACATTTCACTATGAACTGTCTTATGATTCTACTTCTATGGCCATGAAAAGAAATCCTAAGAGTACTACTTACCTAATTTTAAAATATATTAACGATTCTATTGAATGTTTCAATGAAAACTTTTGTTTGTATATTTGGTGACCATGGTAAATTTAACGCTATCTTTACTTAGATATATATATTTTTTTTTTTTTTTTTTTGAAAATGTTTCTAAGATTAAAAAAAAAACAAACAAAAACATTTTCCTTTCATTATTAGTGTTTGAGAATTGGATTTTGCATGCATTCATAAACATAGTTTGAAATATTGACTAACTGCACTTTTTGTAATTCTTTCTGCAGCCTTTGTGTCCAAAACTAACCCATGTATTTATTTATTTATTAATTTGTCATATTTTAAGAACAGTGCTTTATACTTCCATTACAATTTGTAGCAATTATTTTTCTTTATGTATAAGTTCTGTTCAGGGAGTATTTGGCCTACCTAGGGGAATGGTGCTTTATCCAATTATCCAACTATCTCTTCTGCTTCTCAAAACAGTCTGTAAAGTGCTCTTTCAGGATCACCATCAACTGCTTTATTGCATTCTCCTTTATCTTGTTCATGGTCTGAAATCTCTCCCCTTTCAACAGTGATTTTTAGCTTTGAGAAAAGCCAGAAGTTTTAGGTAGCCAAATGTGGACTAGTAGGTCCAATAAGCCTGGATGATGCATTATTTTGATAAAAAGAAAAACCTTGCATAAAATTTTGTGAATGTTATGATCATACTTGCTCACTCAATGGTGTATCACTACTGAGTTACCTCATGAGAGAGTATCTGTTTGCATATGCACTCTGATTCTTTGTCAAATTATATTAAGGCTTCAGGATTGGTCCTTGAAGTATTAAAAATGGCTGGATATTCTCTGGACAGGTCTTAAAAATCTGTATTTTATTTAAAAAAAAAAGAAATTCTTTAAACAACCCTGACATTATTTACAACACCTGTTAATGTTTTTTTATCCTTTCTAGTATAAACTGAAACAAAAATAAAACTTATATAAATTATTTAAAAAATCAAGTGATAAATCTATGGAAGTTGAAAGAAGAATTTTGACAGATTTGTAAAGATTGCTAAAGTGTTAAATAGCATGGAAAATGCAATTGGCTAACAATTTGAATTTTTGGCTGCTTACATTCATATTGCACTAATATTCTTAGTCTACTTTTCCCTTGCCAGGTATGAATAAATGGCAAGGCAGTTGGACTCATTTATTTTGATGGCATGTCAAACTGTCTGGGGTTATGCCTAGAGGTTAGGGAATTGCATAAATTGTATCTTGATGTTTAAATTTTTTTTGTAGTTTAAGATTTTGCACATGGTTATATGATATCAAGTATTCCTATCTAATGCAAATAATTTGAAAACAGATCTGTTTAACCCTTAGATGGAAACCTCACATAGATTATCACTCTGAATTAGAGTACTCCACGCTTCCTAGAGTTTCAGAACTGGAGCCACACCACTAGATCCAGTTTAGAGTCAGCATATTTTAAGCCTCTCTGACAAGACGATTAGAGTCCTTTAGCTCTCTAAGTAATATAGTTAAGAGAAGGTGACTCGGTCAGAAAACAAAACTACAGCTTGGCAGTTGTGATAGTGAATACCAAGCCTGGTTGAAAAATGGCAAGATTTGGTTGTTATGCCAGTATCTCAGACACTTAAAAACCTATAAGTGCTACAGAAACAATTACTTAATTTCATCTCATTTTATGCTTTTTGAAACTTTTATAGACATGTTGGAAAATTGTATACAGATTATAGAGGTATCTTTTGTGATTTGTGGAATCCATTTTTATCATATTTAAACACTGAAATATGTAGTTGTAATATTAAAACTTTGTATTGAATTTTTGATTATGATTTTTTTTTCTAAGCTGTTATTTGATGATCACTTGAAAATTACACTTATTGAAGTTTGCCCTGTTGGCTGGAGTTGTAAAATACACCAACTGCACCTTTGCTGCGGGGTAACACCCCCTAACGTGGCCACCTGTTGGCCATGGGTGGCGACCTGTAAGGCACTAGGATCGGATCCTGGTGGTTGAGCAGTCATTATTTCAGTGACATAGTGGTCAATGATTTGCAACATACCACTTTGTCCCTTACTTGGTCTAACAGGAGGTCGGATTGGCCCAATCATGTGAAGCCCTAACCCTTAGGGTTTATTCCGACTGTACTCTTAAATCTACGCTTGCAGCAAGTTCCTAACCCTTATCTTTTAGGTGCTATATGGTGGTGGCTGGGGGTCAATTGTGTTGAGAGGATAGGAATTTGACCAGTGCTGAGAACCTGAAATGAGCAACGGCTTGAAAACCTCTCAGCTTGAGTATACTGGTCGTGTATCCCCTTCTCAACCAAGACGAATGGGTTTCCCCCTTGGTACATTCCCAACACAAGTTGAACTGTGGTGTGTGGTGGAGCACAGGGCCAGCAAAAAATATACAGCACCTATAGCGTCTTCAAATTAAAAATCTACACAAAACCTGTCAGAATCAGACTCTGAGGTTGAGGCAGCAGATTTTCATTGAATCTTTGGAGGAGGTCTGCCTAGCCAAATTCTGGCCTTTATAGAAAGAGTGATTTCAACAAGGGCTACACCAAAAAATGTTAAAGAAAAAACAGGAACAGCAATTTGCTTGTCAAGGTGGACAGCCGGAGGCAGGCAGAAAGCATATTAAAAATGAAAACCTTTTATATGACGAAATGCAGAGCTTACCTACATGACAAACTAAATACTTCCAAAGGGGTTATTGAGAGTTGGCAATGGCAACAGAAGAAGTGATGTCGGCAGCTCTGGGAAAATGGGTTCACAAAGATAAAAAGATTAATAATTAGAAAAGGAGAAGAAAAAATCAAAATCAACACCTACATCCTGACATTCAACCAATTCCACATACTGAAAGAGGTAAAGATCGGCTATTGAGTAGAGAGGATCGAACAGTACATCCCAGCTCCCTTGAGATGCTTCAAATGCCAAAATTATGGACACCACAGGGAAGCCTGTAGTGGATGACAAACATGTGCCACATGCGGTGAAAAAGACTTGGACCATATGGAAGAAGGTTGCTTGAAGGAAATTAGATCTGCAAACTGCTGATAAAATCATCTGGCTTACACAAGATCTTGCGAAGCCTACAAAAAAGAAAAAGAAATACTTGAGGGTAAACATAAGTGGAACGTGTCTTTCCTGGAAGTAAGGAAAATAGTAGGGACCTACATTGGCTAAAACAGCTATACCTCTGTTGCACGGAGGGCGGATACAATCAATCTAGATGGCAAGTTTAGAGCTCATGTGGAGATAATGATTCAGCTGGAACCAAATGATTAGCTAAAATTCCAGGAACAACTGAAGAACCTGCACTTTGCTGAACTTCAAATCCAACTAAGACCAGTGAGTGCAAGTAAAGAAGAAAAAAAAACTAGTGAAACATCCAAAGTAAAATTACCTACCAACCAACAAACAAACCCTATTGCTCAAACCCAAACTACTCCCCCAAAAAGAAAATCACCTGCAAAACTTAACTCCTATAGATTGTTAATCCAACCACTTTCATCTACATTAGATAATCCAAACCTTGAGCTGAATTGTGACAAACATGAACACTCCCCACCATTTCAAAATGGATTATGCCCCATCATCATCTGGATGGGAACAGGTGTCGACCCTCACAAATCAAACCGCAGAAACTAAAAATAGATTCAACCTTCTAGAAAGAATGGAAGCTGAATAGTCACATAGTACCAGAAACAAAAAGAAAAGTAACTCCAATCCATCATAATAATCTAAAATAATTGAATACAATCAAATTCATACACTACTAGTTGTACAATCACTAAAAGAAAATGGAAACAAAGTCTCTGAAGGTGTCTCAATCCTAGTCAGGAATGACATACCTCAACAGCAAATCCACATAGACACCAAACTTCAAGCAATCATTGTCAAAGCAACCCTACATAAGGCAATAGACATCTGACACATCTCCATCCCACCACACGACCCCATAAGTGACACCAACATAAACAAACTAATAGAACAAATACCTAAATTGCTGGGTGACCTAAACGGTCACAGCACTGTATGGGGGTGTCAAAAAACCAACAAAAAAGGCAAAGATCTTAAGAAAGTTATCAATACTAATAACCTCTACATTCTAAATAACAAATCCAATACTTACCTCGACTTATTCACAGGCTCCTACTCAGCCATTGATCCTAGCTTGTGCAATTCTGCAAGCTATATGGACTATGAGTGAAAAGTCCATAACGATCTCTGTGGTTCTGATCATTTTCCTATAATACTCTAAATTTTACAACCTCTCCATGAAGATAGACTCCCTCACTGGAAAATAAATGAAGCAAACAGGCAAGCCTTTGAAACTGTGTAAACAGAAACTGTTAAAAGACCCTAATATCATAGACCAAACAAAACACTTCACTGAAACCTTCATCTCAGTAGCAAACAAAATAATAGCAAAAACCTCATCTGTAAACAAACACAACACTCCTTGATTTAATGATGATTGCAGAACAGCTATCTGCCTATGTAAAGCTGCCTTATGAAAATTTAATTAAGAACCGACTACAAATAACCTCAACACTTTCAAACTTCTCAGGACAAAAACGAGAAAAATCATAAAAGAAGCCAAGAAGGAAAGTTGGCAAAACTGTGTCAACTAACTTGGTTCCTCCACCAGAACAAATACTATCTGGACAATGATGAGAAAAATATCTTGAAAAAGATGACTGCTCTTGAACACTTCACGAAAAACAAAATGGAAGCAACTTCCAAGAAAGACATAGCAGACATATTAGCTGAGAAGTTTTCGGTGTTAAGTCTGCCATGGAGCATTAACCGTCTGGCACGAATGGCAGACGGTGGATTACCCTCTAACTACTGCCCAATAGTACTAACTAGCTACCTCTGCAAAACTATGGAGCATATGGTCAACAAATGATTGGTTTCTTGAGTCCAACAAACTTATCACCAATTGTCAATGTGGATTCAGAAAGCGGAGATCAACAATCAATCATGTGGTCAAATTGGAAACCTCCATAAGAGAGGCCAGCTTCCAAAAGCAACACCTTATAGTAGTCTTTGATCTGGAGAAGGCTTATGAGACCACCTGGAAGTTTGGAATAATGAATGATCTGCATAGCATGTGAGGCACTTTTCCCAAATTCATAGCGTTTTTTCTCCAACAGGAAATTCCAAGTCGGATCAACCTTTCTAATCTCCACAAACAGGAAGAGGGAGTCTCACAAGGTAGTATTTTGTCTGTGATACTGTTCAATATAAAAATAAACAGCATCACAAAGTGTCTCACTCTTGGATTACCTCTGTTGATGACTTCTGCATCACTTCCAGATCGAAATATATGCGAACTGCCAAGTGTCAAATGCAACAATGCATCTGGAAAATTACTCATTGGACTAACACAAACGGTTTCGGAATCTCCAAAAGCAAAACATGATGCGTACATTTCTGTCAACTGAGAAAAATGTACATCAACCCTCTTATCAAAATTGGAGGGACGGAAATACATGTCGTCAACGAATATAAATTCCTTGGGGTTATATTCAACAGGAAATTAACATTCATCCCCCACATAAAATATTTAAAAAGCAAATCCACCTGAGCCTAACAATTTCTATGACTGGTCGCCCACACAGAATGGGGATCTAACCGACAAACACTCCTTAAACTATACAGATCACTGATCCACTCAAAACAAGATTATCGCGTATTTATCTACAGATCAGCCAGGAGGTCCTACCTCAAACAGTTCGACCCTATACACCACGAAGGCCTAAGACAGATCTTAGGAGCTTTCAGAACTTCTTCAGTTGAGAGCCTATACATTGGGGCCCATGAAGTACCCCTACAACTCGTGAAAAACTGGTTCTCCAATACTACACAAAACTCAAATCTTGTTCATCCAACCCAACTTATGACTGCATCTTCAACTCCAAATACAATTAACATTTTGAAAAAAAAAAGAAAAATCAATAAAACCATTTGGCCTTTGGATAAAGTCTACTCTCAAGGAATCCAATACCTCTATAAATGATATACATGAAAGCATCCTACCTCAAACACCACCTTGGATCATTGAAAAAAAAACAAAAACAAAATGATCTTCAAACTGAATGAACTCCTTTAAACAAAAACCTATCCTAGTATTTATCAGGAGAAATTTCACAATATCCGCTAACACCATCCTGACCACCTAGATGGTGCCAAGGACAATGACAAAACGGCTTGCACAGTTCTAAATAAAACAATTATCAAGGAAGCTCTTCCATTGGAAAGCTCCATCCTCACAGCAGAAGCCCATGCAATAGACCTAGCTCTTGACTTCATCTTGAATAGCAAACTTAGAAATTTATCATATTCTCAGACTTGCTCTCAGTAAGCAATAAAAAACTTGAGAACCCCCTAATTGTTAAACTGTTGAGTAGACTAGACTCAATGTCAAATAGTAAAGAAATAATTATATGCTGGATCCCAAGCCACATTGGTGTGAGATGAAACGAAAGAGCAGTCTCGGCTGCCAAATCAGCCTTAGATCTGAACTCCCTACAAATTCAAGATTCCATATACTGACCTGAAACCCCAAATCAATACATTCCTTCACACAAAATGGCAACAATGCTGAAATGATAACGTCCACAATAAACTTTTCCAGATCCACCCCAATTTTGGAGAATGGAGACCAGCTTTGAGAAAATCAAGAGAACAAGTCATAATTTCCTGATGGTACTATTTACCCAACCCCTCCACTCGGGCAGGATATGACACAAGGTCAATTTTTAAGCGGAGTTTAACAGGTTTGAATTCAGAGTTTTCCTTCTCCTAGACTAGTTGCCTCACCAAGGCTGAAGAACCTAGTCTGTCCTACTATTTACCCATAGCTGGAGGGAGAATTATTGGATTCATACCTTTCCCAAGGGTATTAGTGCTATGTGAAATGCAATCAGTCTCGTCCAGGATTTGAACTCGTATCGCCGTGTTCATTTCCTACGGCGATAACCATTACACCACGGGCACCTGATGGTGCATTGGAGTTTGAAATGTCAAATGACTTGCATCATTAAACACATTCTCATAGAATGTAGTGCTTTCACTCTCATCAGAAAGTGATTTTTCAAGGTGAATGGTTTGAGTGATCTGTTTAAGCACATCAAAATAGAAGACATTCTGTCCTTTTTGAGAAAGACAGGATTGTACTAAATATATAATGAATTAAAATCATTTAATCTTGTGCAAACAAATGAGATCCTGTTCATCTAAAACATTATCTACATCGTGTTCATTTAGAAATCTTTGGTTAAACCTATATATAAAAACAGAATCTGGGGGTGTCCTCGTAGTGTAATGGTTAAAGCTATGGACTGCGGAATCGTAGTACACGAGTTCGTACTCCAGTCGCACTATTATGTTCACTTTCGGACAAATACCCTTGGGAAAGGTATGAACCCCCTTATCCTCCCAGCTATGGGTTAAATAGTACCACTACTGTTCTTCTAGGAGAATGGCTTTGGCATTCAATAACCTAAAAAGAGTTGATATGCCATTAAACAAAGAAACCAAACCAAAAACAGAATCTGGTATTAAATAACCTATGAAGGTTGATATGCCATAAAACTCAAACCATCCAACTTATTGAGGTGTTCATGGTGTAGCATCGTGAAGAAATGGCAACCCGAGTTCAAATCCTAGCTGATGGTGTTTGCATTTTATATAGTGCTAGTAATCTCAAGAAGGGTACGAATCCAACAATCCACCCCAATCCTACCTATGGCTAAATAGCAGGGCAGACTGGACTCTTTAACCTTTGTATGACAACTGGTCTAGAAGAAGGAAAAAGGAATTCAAAACAGGACACATAGCGTAACGGTTATAGACGTTGGTTCCCTAAGCTTCTAAGGAGACAATCATCTGGAGGTTGCAGGTTCAATCCTGACTGCAGGCAAGTAACAATACAGGAATACTTAACACTTGTACCCGGTTGTGGTTAATGGAATCAGAACAGGGCCCCCCCCCGATTCAATAAAGGACATAATTCGAAGTTCCGTGTAGGTTCCTGAGCTTGACAAACACCTGAAGGCCGGAGGACTTATTGGCTGAAATATTGCAGAAATGATAATAAAGATGAAGACAATAGTCTGAAAACCCTTAATGATAAAAATTGTCAAGCTTCGTCTCAGAAATTCAGACAACTGAATTCCAAACAGTTCTACTCTGCTTAAAAATTGACCTTGTTTCACCTTCTGTTTGTTGGCGGAGGGGTTGGGTAAATACATACTTACTGAGAGGTCATATATCATTCCAGGGTTTAAATTTTATCTAGTTAAATCTCTGCTAAAATTTGCTTGTGTATTTTTCAGTGTTATATTTTATTTTAATCACTTTGTAGACTTTCATTAGTTAAGCTTCAACCCAGTCAGTCTGGACTGTAGAATACACCGACTGCATCTCTGCAGAGGAGTAAGACCCCATCGATCAACAAGTGTCCTGGTATGAAAGTAAGCCATCTGATAGTGACATTCGAGTAATGCTAGACCTTCGGGGAATGTGGAGTACCCCTTCAGGTCCACTCTGGCCTGGAGTGGTAACACCTGATAGGGTCCTATCTATGGGTTAAATAGAACTGTTTGGCCTTTAAATTGTGAAAACAAATGAATTATGATAAATCCCTTAAACTCAGTGCAAACAAATGTCTTATGCTAAACTGAATTGTTAGAAATAGAAGTGTTTGATCATTTAACTGTGTATCTATAAAATGTGTTTACAAATCATATATTTAATATATATATATATATATATATATATATATATATATATATATATATATAAAACAGGATTTGGCATTAGATAACCAACAATGGTTGATATGCCATAAAACCGAACCAAACCAAACCATCAGTTAAGCTTGAGCATGGTCAATATACATTGTAATTCCATTTGGAACAGTCTAGCTTGTGAAGTGTGATTCTCTGTTGCAAAGGTCACATCTGTGTATAAAAGTAGGTGGTTTATTGGAATTTTTGCATTTGTTTCTTTGTTGCTGCTTCAGTCATCAACTTGTCTTAATCTGTCCCAAGGTGTTGGTTCACTATACTTCTCTACCATACACTGTTAACTATAAAGTGCTTTAAGAACTTTTGATCCTTGAGTGCCATCATGTCTTTCTTGTAGACATTATCATGGACAGGAGGCGCTCTCAGTGTAATGTTTATTGCCATAGGAATTAGAATTGTTAACCTGTGTTCAAATCCTGGATGAGACTGTATTCGCATAACTCTAATGTCCTTGAGAATGGTACACATTCAATTATTCTCCATCCAGCTATTGGTAAATAGTAAGGCAGGCTTGGTTCTTTGAACTTCTGGCAACCAGTCTAGAAGGAAAACTGAATTAAAACATGTTAAACTCTGCCTAAAAATTGACTTTGTGCTGCATCCTGTTTGCAGCAAAGGGGTTGGGTAAATAAAGACATCACTATGGACAGCTAATAGTTAACCAGTATATATGTTGGATACTTTATAGATGGAAGGTTTTAACTCTTCTTTCTGATCTGTTGTTCATATCTGGCTGCTATACAACAAGATACTGATAACACAGGCATTGTCTGCGGCCATCTTTCTCTTTACCATTAGTTTAGGATTTATTCATCCATGAGATTTTATGCTAACAAAAGTTATAGCTGTCTTCCTGATACTCTTGTCAATCTTCAGATCTAGGAAGAGAGGTTGTAAGTGATAGTGGAACCAAGATATATGAACTGATGGACAACGCAAGCTTTGTAGTTATCAATGATTATGACTGGCAATGCCACAGCACCCTTCCCCAAGATGTTCTTTTTTTTCTTTTTAAAACTGATAGTCAATTCAAAATCCTTGCAAACCTGAAATACATTGTTCATCAGTGACTGCAGTTCCTCTGGAACTGTGTCTGGTAAATTCAACATATTGTAAAATGTGGCTATAGTTCAGAAATTAATAAATAGAGCTAAAACGTTGGGGGAAACCCCATATTTTAAGAGCAATTAAATATGTAATAAATTTACTGGAGATAAGTTTACAATACGATGAATTTACCTTGGATTCTTTTAGACATAGGTTGCAGCAACCGCATTATCAGCAAAGAGAAGTTCATACTCTAGTCTTGAAGGGGACAATAATCTCTTTGGCATCGTGACTAAAGTCAAATACTGGACTGCAACACTGTAGTAAGCAAGTTCAAACTCCAGTTACACTAATATTCTTAGGAAAGGCATGAACCCACATCCCCTCAGCTATAGGTTAAATAGCACCACTGCTCTTCTACAAGGATGACTTTGGCATTAAATAACCCAGTTAGGGATGATATGCCATTAAACAAAGAAACCACTCCAAACCCCAAAAAGATTAAAGCAATCATTTATATTGGTAGGAAGAGTGTCCTCATGGCCAAGTGGTTAGCGTGCTGGACTGGGACATCGTAGTAAGTGAGTTTGAACTCTAGTCATGCAATTATGTTCACTTTTGGACTGTTACTCTTGGAAAAGGTATGAACCCCTTTATACTCCCAGCTATATGTAAAATAGTATCACTACTATTCTTTTACAAGGATGGCTTTGTCATTAAAGAACCCATGGAAAGTTGATATATCATTAAACAAAGGAATCAGACCCAACTTAGATCTTGACTCTCAAATGGTGGGCCCCTCTGCATTTGAACCTGCTATAAACTGCTGTCCATAAACATTACTGTGACTCAACTCACCTGATTGAGTCATTTTCTGCTCTCTGTTTTTGATGATACAGGAACAAAAGTGAAGATAGAACACTGGATTAAGTTATTTTGATCTCAAATTTCTTTAACCAAGTCTTGATCTGTAAGATTTTGCATTGTGCATTGCAAGGCAGAGCAGGTTAATCATATGGAATAATATTGCAACAAAATTGAGCTTTATTTTTACCTGCTACAGGAATCAGTTAGCAATTGGACATTTAATTATATAAATGGTTAGATGACCCATGAACTTGTTGGGTTGCCATGATAAGTGTTCCTTGATGATATTGATACTTTTAGCATTTTATATTCATTTTTGTTATGACGTCAAAAGAGTGGGAAAAAGACTTATCTGAAGAAATTTTTTTTTTTTTTTTTTTTTTTTTTTTAGGCTGAATTAGATGAACTTTATTTCTTGGAGAATCAATGATTTAAAAGATGCTTTAAATTGTATATTTTCAATCCATGAGATGACCTATGAAGCTGTCGGGTTGCCATGATAACAGTGGTCTATGATGATATTGATTAGGAAGGAGTGAAGGATTCTAATTAGCATTACATAGTTAATGGCTGTCCATGATGATATTGTTGCTTCGATTTAGGAAGGAGTGAAGGATTCTAATAAGCATTTCATGGTCATCCCCATTATATTGAGGATTTAAATGAACAAAAAAATAATGGCATTTAATGCCAAAGCAAACACTATAGAATTAACATTCAATTACAAATTAGACTGAAAACTTATATTCTTTAAGAGTATTTTAAGTCACACAACATGTCTCTGATGAGGGTAACTTGCACTTCTGGATTGATTCTGAAACAACCAAGATTGAAAGTCCTGCCATTTTATTTATTCATTGATTTTAATGGCATTTAAAACAATATTGGCTTATTTTATGCTTAGAGGTTAGGTAATCACATTCTTTTTTTTTTTTTTTTTTTTTTTTTTCTCTCACCTGGTCCTATCAAATCCACCTAATTTTTTTGAAAGTTCTATTTGATCCATAGATGGAAATCTAACAAGTATCAAAACTCCTGGTCAAAGTGAGCCTGGGAGTAATGACAATGAAAGGGTTATTCTATACTTCCAAGAACCGAAGCCTCGCTATCAGATGCAGTTTAGTGTCATATCTAGTACCCCTCCTTTTTACTTGGGGAGGTCTTATCCCTCTGCAGTGCCAGTGTATTCTTAGCTTTGTAGACAGGTCAGTACCATCAGCTCTGCAGGTAGATTCCTTATCTTGCAGTGTCACTGCCATGTTTTAGAAACTGCCAGTTGAAGATCCCAATTTTAATCAATTGCCATAATATTTGTTAATTACAAGTTGTTGTGCATTGACTCAGGGTTTTGTGACATTTGTAATACTATCCCCATTCAAATACATATTTATGAAAGACTTTTTTTCTTTTTTTTTTTTTCTTTTAATAATGAAATATTCTATCTTTATGGAATTATCTAAGATTTGAACTAGGATCACTGATTCCATTTCTTTATGATTGTAACTGTTATGCTAAGTGTGCCTCCGTTATATTGAGAATTTGAATGGATTTCAGCGTAGTATAATGCTTACATGACACTTGACACGTTTTTATCCTTGCCCATCTATATGTGCAGAGGGCTTTCATTCAACCGATCCTGTTGCATTCTGTATCCAAAGGAATGCAGTTACATATTGACTTATTGAGTTGTTGTTGAGTTTGTTTTTTTTTTTTTTAATTTTTTTTTTTTTTTTTTTTTTTTTTTTTTTTTTTTTTTTTTTAAGGTTTAATTTTCAAAAACCAAACTTTGGCTTCAAGAATTAATTCTATAAATCAATTTCATGATTATAGATTGTTTCATCTGGTTCATGAGAGATGACTTTATATACAAGTATATGTCGTTTATATTTTAAGTTTATATAAACTCTCAAAGAATCATTCAGCTGATCCTGCCCAGTCAGTTGGGATGTAGAATAAACCGACTACATCTCTGCAGAGGAGTAAGACCCTTCTCAATGAGTGTCCTGATTAGGACATTAAACCATCTGATGGCTAGGCTCCAGTAATACTGGAGCTTTGGGGAATGTGGAATACCCCTTCAATACCATTGCTTCAAGGTCCACTCTGGCCTAGAGTGGTTACACCTGATAAGGTCCTATCTATGGGTCAAATAGAACTATTTGATATTTAAACTGAGTGCAAAAAAAAATGACTGAGGCTAAATTGAATTATTTGAAATAGAACTGTTTGATCATATAACTGCATGTAAACAAATGACTGATGTTTAATTGAATTGTTAGTGATACATAATAATACTTGAAACAATTTAACTGTGTGCAAATGAATTACTAATAAATCATATGTATATATCCATTTAACTGTACAAACAAATGACTGATAGTAAATAGAAATATTCGTGTTAGATAGAAATACTTGAAACCATTTAACTGCATGAAAAAGAATGAGCTTAGGCTTGATAAAAATGTATCTACAAAATAACTTTACAAATCATATTTAATATATGTAAAAATAGGATTTGGCATTAAATAATCATCAATAGTTGATATGTCATAAAACAAAACCAAATTCAGTTGATTTTAATGGTATGTCAACTTGTTTAATGTTATGTTATACCTAGAAGTTAGGGAATTGTGTTCATTGTTTGTTCCTATTTACATTTTTGTGTGGTTGTTTCTTAGGGATTTTTTTTTTTTTTTTACACACGGTCCTATCAAATAATTTTTTTCTATATATGGCCCTATCAAACTTTTTATTTTTTTTTTTTTAAACGGTCCTTTGAAACAGATCTATTTGACTGATAGATGGGACCCTATATGATACTACCACTTCCGATTGGAATAGACTTGAGAGTAATGCCAATGGTGTTACCCTATACTCCCCCCCCTATCTCAACAATTGGAGCCTCATCATCAGGTGTAGTTTTGTTTCATGCCCAGGACATCTATTTGGGGGTGGAGTCTTACCCTTTCTGCAGAGGATGCATTCAGTATATTTTTGGCGCAGGTGATGTGGCGGTCATTCACTTGATAGAAATGTTTTGTTTTTTTTTTTTTTCGTTTTTTTTTTTTTTTTTTTTTACATTATTATTATTTAATTTTCTTGGGGGTAGGGAGCATATTAGGTACTTTATGAACAAGTCAAGAAAGACAATGTTTCTCGCTGGCCAGACTCCATTAGTGTGGTTTTTTTTTTTTTTTTTTTTTTTGAAGTTTATTGTTTTGCACTTCTCATCTCACTCCGCAGTTAAAGTGTGTCGCTTTTATTTGAAAATAACTTCATAAGAAGGAATTGTATAAGGTATTCTGAAAAGTTCTTAACTTGACCCACTACCTAAAATCTGAATATGATGTTCTTATTTTGTCACATATATTCTTCTTATTGCCCAAAGCTAGATGGATTCATGCCTTTCCCTAAGAGCATTACTGTGAAGTGAAATGCAGTCAGCTTTGTCTAGGATTTTATCTTGGGTCACTGATTCCATTTGCTGTAACAATAACCATTATGCTAAAGTAGGTAGGTAGGTAGGTAGGTAGGTAGGTAAACTTGTAATATTTAGAATAAGATTTCACAGTTAAAAATGAATTTTCTATAATTTTGCAAAGCAATTGAACAGCTTCAGTCGTCTTAACAAAATGTGGAAAGTCATTTAAATGTTAGTAAAGTTTTTAATTTCTTTTAAATTGTATATACAAAGGTCATTCAATGAATAAAGTAAATTTGGCCTCTGGAGTTGGCAATAGGAAGTACCGCTTACAGTTGGGGGGGGGGACCCCATAAAGAAAACAATGTTGATGGATCCTTTCATGTCTCAAGACTTAACATGATCCCTTTTTTTTTTTTTTGTCTTCTTCTTTTCATTGCTATGCCTGGTACTTTTTCTTTACTAGAGAGTCCATGTGTGTCCAAACCCATGACAAACCCATGTTTAGCCCATGTGTAAAGATTTTTTTTTTACTAAAACCTGCTTCTCTGTCCACATCACACATTCTTCTGTCAATTTCACATGGTTTGCACTTCTCAGCTACGAAAACTTTAATGACAGACTTCTGTTCAAGCCTGGAGCAGTTTGATTTGATTTGTTGTTATTTTGAATAACTTCAAAACTTTTTTTTAGAGATTGAAATAATGTTTGGTTTTAAACCAATTCCAAACAATGTAGAATTTACACGATTGCAAGAAAATTCTGGGGGGAAAATTTTTTTTTTTTTTTCTTCCACCTCATTTACTGAATGTTCCTCATATCAATTAGATTTGGATTAAGTTTCTTTAAAATTTAGGGATTGGGTCAAGGAATGGATCTTTTGCAATCCACACTCTAAATAACTAATCTGAAACTTTGTTTGATGCTTTGTATATTGTTCATCAAATAAACAAACGCCAGAAAAAGCTGTTATAGTTCTTGCTGGATATCTGTGTTTTACATCATTATCAGTTTGTGGGGGGGGGTGAACTATTCTTGAAGAACTCATACCATTTGTGAATGACTATCAATTAAAGACTCGGTTCCATGTTAGTGACTGAACAAAGCAGGTGCTTTCACTGAAACAAAAACAGTAGTTGAAAAGTGAATATTAGTCCAGAGGAGAGTCTGGAATTAGAAGCTTCTTCAAAAGAGGAAGTACATAGAAATTTTATTTGGCAAAACCTCTTAGCCATTTTGTAGACACACTGTGTGTGTGTGTGTGTATGTGTGTATATGTATATATAGAAATATATATATATATATATATATGTGTGTGTGTGTGTATGTGTATAATGTGAAGTCATAAATAAGTGAAAAATGGTGCATATATGGTGTGTACTATTAAGGAAAATAGAAGTTTTTGTTATTATTGTCAATTTTAAAAGCATCATGTCTCAGGGTTCTGCAATTATTTTCTGGGCTGGCTGGTTGGTTGGTTGTAGTAGCAAGTCTTTTGCATTGTGAAGGCATGCTTTGTGTGTAGTTGTAACATCAGCCATAATCTCTCCCTCCCTACCTCTCTTTCCCCCCTTCACCCCCCTCCCAATGCAGCACGCTTTCATCGTGTCTTCTTGTTAGTTGTGTTATTGATTTCTGACTGGCTTAAAGCGGTGGTTATCAAATCTGCTGTTACTGCTGTCATAAACAAGAAGAATTTGGGATGTTGGTGGCAGCAGCAGTGGCATTACTAGGAGGACGAGGATGACTCGTTGGCAGAGTCCTGGCTGCTGTTAGGAAGGAGGTTGGAAGGTGGGAAGGGTCGTTCCTCCTGCTGCTGCTGCTGCCACCATCGCCGTTACCGCCGTTCTCTTGTCTCAGGAACAATGTGATCACATAACTGTGCTTATTCCTTTTGCTGCCTTGTGTCAAGTGTGTGTGTGTGTGTGTAAGCAAGCAAAGTTAAAAGTGTGCCTTGAATAGATACTCTTCTTCCACTTCTTTCTTTGTCATCTTCATCCTTGAGGGCAGAAATACTACTGTTTTAAGCTTTAAGAGCACCAAAAAGCCCTTTATGAAATAAATAAATAAATAAAAAGACAAAGTGTCTTCATATTTTTAGCACTTCTACTTTTTGAAGAGATTTTTCAAGTCACCATTTCTCTTTCTTCAAAAATTCTTTTCTCCTCCCCCTTTTTTTTCCTCTTTATTTAAGAAACAAGATTAGGAAATGTTTATACCAATTGTCTTATGAGGATCTTAGTAATACTCTAATGAATATTAATAGGCATAGGTAGATGGGTGGTTGGGGTGATGTGATGGAGGGGGGATAAGAGGGTGAGACTTGCCCACAGGATTAATGAAAACCACTTTAAACCAACATGGCTGCTCATGGTGCCAATATCTTTGTCACCTGCTCCTTCAAAACAAGCCCACCCTCCTCTAAGATTCAAATTTAATTAAAAGAAGTACCAGTGTTATTTCAAGCTCTTAAAATAACATTATATATGCTAAATGTTCAGAAATTAGATTGGTGCCATTAAGATTTAAAACACACCCATGAATCTTGAAATAACACATGATGAACAACCAACTGTGATATCAAGTAATTGTAGATGCCCTAAATCTGACTGGGGTTAAGGAATCCAGAATCTGTTTGTTTTTTATTCACTCAACACAATTGGGATTTAATAAGAGGCTTTTATCAGCTAAAAACAATAAGACCAGCTGTGTGGCACTTGTTATTTGTGTAGGCGGTCAACTTTTCCCCCCTGTAAGTAGAAAATGTTTAATTAACAATAAGAAGGGTGCATTTGTTCTGCTTACATTTCATGTAAACACTGGTTTTTATTTTTAAATAGATTCTAGAGTTTATATTTTTACTCTTCTTTATTTCCTACTTTAAAGATTTTTGTTTTTCTCTTAGAATTAAAGGTAATTTAAACTTTATTAGATATAACTTTCAGGGCACTGAGTGATGTAATGGTTAACAAGCCAGGGCAGCGGACCATGACTAATGAGCTTGATTCTCACTGGTTGCCACATACTTCTGACCTCATGCTAAAACTAAATAACTGAGTGCTTTGCAAGCCAGGGTAGCAGACCATTGCTGGTGAGGTTGATTCTCACTGAGTGCCCCTATACTTCTGGCTTTGTGTCATAACAAAGTAAAGCTTATTAAATAACTATTTATGTTTTGTCTGATGTAATAGTTAGTAAGCCAAGCCAGCAGACCATTACTGATTTAGCTTCTCACAGAGTACTCCATACTTATGGCCTAGTGCTACAACTAAGTTAAAGTTAAAAAAAAAAAAAAACTATGGGTGCTTTGCATAGTATAATGGTAAGTGAGCCAGGCCAGCAGACTATTGTTAGTGAATTTGATTCTCACCAGGTGTCCCCATACTTCTAGCCTTGTGCTACAAGTAATCCAAACTTAGTAAATAACTAAAAATATTTTATTTGTTGTTGCTGCATCTGTTGAATGTGTCAACATGTAAAAAGTCAGCTATGCAAGTTATTCAGAATTTCTGCATGGAAAAGTTTTCAGCCAAACTTTTTGTTTCATTCAGCAAAATTGTCATCCAAAAAATTGCCTTCATAGCTCTTTCTTTATTTCTTTTTCTTTTTTAAATAGAAAAGTCTACACACTTCACATACAAAGCTGACAATAAAAATGGGTTTTTAATCAACTGCTAATTTCATTATTTTTTTATTTGTCTTGGACATAGAAAGATTTTTTTTCCTTTTACATTATTGAATAAGTTAATGAAATTGTTTTTAAAATTCAGATGAAACTTTTAAAAAACAAAAAACAAACTAGAATCTCTTTACAAATGCTTTATTGTATTTTTTTAAATTGTCAGTTATCTACTGCCTTCTTTGATTTAAAAAAAAACAAAAAATAAAGTAGGGGTTACAATTCTGATTTGTGTAGACTCAAAATGGATTCATTGCTAATGGATAGCTTTTTACAATTACTATGATAGATCTGGTTGTACAAGGAAATAATATTTAGATATTAGTATTTTACAAAAATATGACTATTCTCTAACTTTTATTTTGATTAGATTCTTTAAATCTTTCACTACCAAGTTAGCAGTCCAGTTGGCTGGGGCTATAGAATATACTGACTTCATCTCTGCAGAAGGGTAGGACCCCTACACACACACACACACACACACACACGTCCTGGTTAGGACATTAAACTATATCTGATAGTAAGGCTCCAGTCCTAAATGTGGAGTACTCCTTCATTGCCATTATTCCCAGGTCCACTCTGACCTGGAGTGTGAGTACCTAATGGGGTCCCATTTATGGGTCAAATACAACTGTTTAATCATATACTATACTTGAAACAATTCAACTTTTTTTAAACAAATGATTAATATTAAATTGAATCATTAGTATTAGATAGCAGTGCTTGAAATTAGTTAACTATGGCAACTAGAACTATAAATGTTAGCAATACTTGAAACCATTTAACCAATGTGCAAACAAATGAACTCTGGACTGTTTCAAGATAATATTACCTACAAATTATTCACCTAAAAATCATGGATGTATCAACAAGATTTGATATTAAATAACCATTTATATGTCATTAAACCAAATATCCTAACTCCCGAGTTAGATTGAAATTGTTTAGCAATAATTTATTTAAAAATCTTTAAAAAAAAAAAAATGATTGTTTTGCTAGCTTTTCACTGATGAGCTCCATCTTGAACTCTTTCACTATCTTGTTTTTTTTGTTTAAGTTTTGGATTTGTAAAACTATGTTTTGTGTACAACATTTTAAGAGTTAAAATGAAATTCAACTAGGGCACCGGTATCCCAGTTGGTGTGAAAGAGTCAAATTATTTTGCTTCACATAATAAATTTTTGTCTGTATATTAAAGATAATTTTGTATTAAAAAAAGATTATCCAGTCATTTTGACATAACATGATGTGAAACAATAAAACAAAAAAATGTGATCCTATGATGTGAATTACTTCTGGGTTCACTCGGAATTATACCAACATTTTCATTTTATTCTTTATTCATACTCACAGGCAACACATAAGCGCAATTTACTCTGATATTTTTCATTTGCAAAAAAAAAAAAAAAAAAAAAAGATTTGATAATTAATAGATTACAATTTAGTTGAATCAAAGGATTGATCCTAAACCCTTGTTTTATTCTTTGTGACCTAGATCAACCTCTCACTCTTCTTTCCCACCCCAAGAAAATTAGTTTTTGTCATTGTTGTGTTTCTATAAATACTCATGTTCATTTGCACAGCCATTGCCTCTGTTTAACTTATATAAAGTTAATTACTGAACTCCACCCTTATATATATATATATATGACAATATTTCAGTAACTTTACTGTTACATTGTTGTATTTGTAAAATGTACAGCACCAATTGCAATTTAATAGTTATTGTTTGTTTTTTTTTCTTTTTTTGTAAACACAATATTTCTCATCTACACATCTGTCAACTTGTCTGATAAGAAATGTTTTGCCTCACCCAACCAAAATTAATAAAGGATATTATATTCACCATTGAATAATTATAGCATTTTATTTATCAAATTTAGTGTTTTGTAACTCATCAGAAAAGTTCATAATAATGACTAATAAATAGAATTTTTCATTACTCTGTATTCAGACCAGATTCTGTGTAAGCTATATATAATCTCATACACAATCTGGTCTTAATACTGTGTAATGAAAATTTCTATTCATGAGACATATATATATACATATATATATATACACACACACACACACACACACACTGCAGTGTAATTAGAAATTCCATAAGTCATGTTGTATTTCATGTTAGTTGGGTTTACAGCATAACCCTGGGGTCATTTTATGCTAAAGTCACTTTAACAATTATGGTACAAAAGATAGTTTGCTCGGTTGGCTGGAGTTGTAGAATTTACCGACTGCATCTCTGCAGAGGGGTAAAACCCATCCACCCCAATGAGAGTACTGAATATGACACTAAACAATCTGATGGTGAGGTTCCAGTGATGCTGGGGCTTTGGGGAATGCAGAGCACCCCTTCATTGCCATCGCTCCCAGGTTCACTCTGGCCCAGCATGGTAGCACCTGATAGGGACCTATCTATGGGTTAAATAGAACTAACGGTATGCTTATGCTAAACTGAATTGTTTGACTAAACTAAATAGCTTGAAATAGAAATATTTTTGACAATTAAACCATACTTACATTTAAACTGTGCTTCTACTAAACTGGATTATTTGAAATGGAATTATTTTTTAACATTGAAACTTTAATTACGCTAAACTGATTTGTTTAATATAGAACTGTTTTGACATTTAACTGTGTGTAAATAAAATCTGTACTTATACTAAAATGAATTAGCTGAATTAGAACTGCTTGACTAAACTGAATAGCTTGAAATAGAAATGTTTTTCACAATTAAACCGTACTTACATTTAAACTGTGTACTTATCCTAAACTAAATTGTTTGAAATAATACTATTTTCATAAAAATGTATTTGGCATTAAATAACCTACAAAGGTTGATATGCCATAAAACCCAAACAACCTACCAACAAAAGATGGTAACAAAATGTATTTTCACAAGAATTTTAAATAAGTGACCACTTCATAATTAGTTAACCAATGTATTTATAAAGTTCCCAATCATTTTAAGCATTGTCTCAAACAGATTTATTTGAAATATGATAGACATGATTCTAATAGGTACTACCACTCTAGATCAGTGTAGAGCTGAATAGCAACAGAGGGGGGACTCCACATTCCCCCTGCTGACGAGGCTGGGGCTATAAAATATACCTACTTCATCTCTGCAGAGGAGTAAGACCCCACTCCTAACAAGTGTCCTGGATATGACATTTGATGGTGAGGCTCCAGTTCTGGAGCTTTGAAGAGTGTGGAATACTCCTTCATTGCCATTATTCTCAGGTCCATTCTGACCCAGAGTTGTATCTGTTAGGGTCCCATCTGTGAGTCAAATAAAGCTGTTTAACCATTTGAATGTATGCAAACAAATGACTGATGTTGAAATTAATTTTTAGTGTTACATAGCAATACCTGAAACCATTTAACCGAATGCAAATAAAATTATTAGTGTTAAATAGCAATATTTGAAACCATTTGAGTGTGTGCAAACAAATGATCAATACTAAATAGAATTATTTGTGTTTAATAGCAATACTTGAAACCATTTAACTGTATTCAAATGAATGAATAGTATTGAATAGAATTTTTAGTGTTAAATAGAATTACTTTAAACCATTTAACTTTGTGCGAATGAAACTATTAGTGTGAACAATACTTGAAATTACTTCACTGTGTGGAAAGATGATTAATATAAAATAGAATTATTAGAGTTAGATAGCAATACTTGAAACTATTTAAATGTGCAAAAAATAACAATACTTAATTTTGTGCTAACAAATAAGCTCTAACTTATTAAAAATAAAACTACATGCAAACTATTCACTTACAAATTATATATATATAAAATTTAACTGTGTGCAAACAAATGACTCATTGAATAAAATTGTTAGTATTACATAGCTATACTTGAAAGTATTTGTGTAAAAACAAATGAATAATATTAGATAAAATTATCAGTTAATTATCAATACCTGAAACCATTTAAATGTGTGCAAAGAAATTGGATCTGGCTTGTTTAAAATCATACCTATAAGCTATTTGTTTACAAATCCTATATAAACAAGATTTGGCATTAAATAACCTACTAGGGTGGATATGCCATAAACCTAAACAACCACCCACATTCCTCAGAACTGTAGTCTCACCCTGGCAGTTCAGTGTCGTACCAAGCATTCCCTTTTGATTTTGATTGGTGGTTACCCCCTTTGCAGAAAGAGATAAGATTTGTAATACTCTAATGACACTGGTTTCAGTTTCACCTTGGAGGCTGTCAGCTGTTATAGTGCAGGGCATCTAGGCCCTGCTGATTGAGCCCTTTTTTTATTTATTTTTTTTATAACTGCAGACTTGTTGATCTACCCTTAATGTATTTTCCCAACCCCTTCCTCACAAACAGGATGTGACACAATTGTTAAGCAGAGTACAGCTGGTTTGAATACAGAGTTCTTTCTTCTCTTGAACCAGTTGTGTCTTGCCAAGGCTAAAGTACACAATTTGCTCTACTATTTCCCAATTCCTTTCTTAAGGGGCATTGGTGTGAAGTGAAATGCAAACAATTTTGTTCAGGATTTGAACACTGGTTGCTAATTCCATTTTTTATACTTTTTTTTTTTTTTTTTGATTGTTCTCAACTAGCTTTGATCTTAATTCATTGACAATAGAAAAGTTTTGTGATAGTTTTTAAGAGTTGATTTACTATAAAAGAAGTGATAAAAATGAGTTGGTAATGTTGCATATCTATTGTTAAATGAAAACACACACACACACGATATTATAACGGTGTTGGTTGTCACTAAATCACTTTGTGGGTTTGTGTCAAGCCAACTGCAATATGATATGGAGAGTGCTCAATATCTAGGATATAGCTATTATATAATAATAATAATAAATTATTTACTTTATAAT
The DNA here is from genome assembly GCA_963585895.1 of Sepioteuthis lessoniana. Lineage (NCBI taxonomy): Eukaryota > Metazoa > Mollusca > Cephalopoda > Myopsida > Loliginidae > Sepioteuthis > Sepioteuthis lessoniana. The sequence goes on along the minus strand of CAUZXS010005655.1, from coordinate 30,459 downwards.
CATATATATATATATATATATATATATATATATATATATATATAAAGTAAATAATTAGCTAAGCAGTAAAAATTGTTAGCAATTTTTAGCAATCTAGCCCAACAGATAATTAGTACTGCTATGAGTTTGATACTCACTGTGTAACTTGTAACTTTAAGCCATTCTAAGTTAGGTTGAGTAAAATATGAATGTAAAAAACTTTGAAATACCAGAAGTCATAATTATAAAACAAAATACTATTCATCCTAGAAACTGCTATACAAAATTTTTTTTAACAACTTACTAATATACTGACTCAAACTACATATAAAACCCATTTAATGTAAAATTTAAAAACAAAGCAAAAAAAACTTCAATGTCTTTCAGAGTTCAAAAATAGCATTTCATTTTAACCTTGAAGATGACCAATGATGATTGAAAGTACTTGTAAAGAAAGTTTTAAATAATTTCCATACAAGTTTGATACCAACATTTGTCATAATCTGTAAAAGCAAAAGAAAATGAGTTTAAAAAGAAAAAAAGGAAATGGAACAAATCTCTTTATTATTCACTGATTTCTGTGTATTTATTTCCTCACCTTGGTTGTTATTATAATCACAACGTTTCAGCTGTCCTCTGTTCTTCTTCAGGTATCTGTCTTGGTTAGGAGCCTGTTAGAATCCTTGTCTGTGATCTTTAACAAAAATTATATCTCTTTATCATAGTGGCTTGATATATGGTGACTGCATCCTCTACAGAGATATAAGGCCCTTCTCTACAAAGGTATATATCCTGGGCTATGACTAGTTGTTGTACTCCAGCCTTCTGGCTTGCCCAGTAGGCTGGGGCTGCTGTAAAATACAGTGACTGCAGAGTACCCCTTTGTTGCCATCACTCCCAGGTTCACTCTGGCTTGGAGTAGTAGCACCTGTTAGGGTCCTATCTATGGGTCCAACTAGAACTAAATGGTGTGCTCAATTGAATTGCTTGAAATAGGACTGTTTGGACATTTAAATTGCATACTTGGCGAAACTGAATAGTTTGAGATAGAACTGTTTATATGTATAGAAATTAATTTGGGATTAATAATTTACAATGGTTGATGTGCCATAAAATCAAACCAAACCAAATCCAGTTCAGGAAAGAATGTAGTTATCTTTTTGCTGCTGTTGCTGGGTCTGCTCTGATTTGTAATGATGCTGCCTATTGGACATGCCACCTGTGGTTATAACAGGTCTGTTTTGGAGGTGCCCTTGGTGTAATGGTTATCGTCGTAGAAAATGGGCACGGCGACACGAGTTCAAATTTTGGATGAGACTGATTGCATTTCACATAGCACTAATACCCTTGGGAAAGGTATGAATCCAATTATTCTCCCTCTAGATATGAGTAAATAGTAGGGCAGACTGTATTCTTCAGCCTTGGTGAGGCAACTAGTCTAGGAGAAGGAATACTCTGAATTCAAACCTGTTAAACTCCGCCTAAGAATGGACCTTGTGTCATATCCTGCCCGAGCGGAGGGGTTGGTAAATAGGATAACAGGTCTGTTTGAAAATTATTTGTATTGAGTGGGAGTATTTGGTGCCATCTTGCTGTATGCAAGTTGTTTGTATTAAAACTAGTTATTTGAACTTATAAATATTTTTTAATGATTATAATTAATTACTTGAAACCATATAATTGCTTGCAAATTATTGGTGTTAGATAGGAATACTTGATACCATATAACTGTGTATAAAAAAATTATTATTAAATAGAAATAGTTGAAATCATATACTTAGGCATGAATTATTAGTATTTGATAGGAGTACTTGATACTGTATAACTGAACAAGTAACTGATTATTATAATCAAATAAAGTGTCTATATATATATATATATATATATATATATAATCGTGAAATTATTGGCATCATGGAGGAATATTTGATACCATATCACTTCAAAATGGTGACTCGTTTACTAAGGATTATTATTATTAGTTACTTGAAACCATATCACTGTGTGCAAATTATTTGTATTAAGAATAGTTACTTGAAGCTCTAATTGTTTACGTAGGATTATTATTATTAGTTACTTGAAACCGTAAAAATGTGTGCAAATTATTTGTATTAAGAATAGTTACTTGAAGCTCTAGTTGTTTACTAAGGATTATTATTATTAGTTACTTGAAACCATTTAACGGTGTGCAAATTATTTGTATTAAGAATAGTTACTTGAAGCTCTAGTTGTTTACTAAGGATTATTCTTATTAGTTACTTGAAACCATATAACTGTGTGCAAATTATTTGTATTAAGAATAGTTACTTGAAGCTCTAATTGTTTACAAAGGATTATTATTATTAGTTACTTGAAACCGTATAACTGTGTGCAAATTAAAGATTATTATCAAATAGGAATAGTTACATGAAACCATATGACTTTGTATAAATTATTAGTATTAGATAGGAATACTAGAAATTATACGATTATGCAAGTTGTTTTTATTTGATAGAAATACTTGATATCATATAATTGAATGTAAACAGATGATCATAGACAAATGAAAAGAAAAATGGAAGGAATATTGAAAATATAGTTATAATTGTAATGAAGTATTTAGCAATTAACCAAATTTTAGCATTAAATAACCCCTAAGGAGTTGATATGCCATTAAATAAACCCAACCAAATTAGATGAGCTCACCCAATGTCCACATAACCCCGTCTTCTCATCACCAAGTTATTTGTATTAGATAGGAATACTTGAAACCATAAAACTGCACATTCATTGTGTTAGATAAAATTACTTGATATTCTATAACCTTTTGGTTTGGTTTCTTTGTTTAATAGCATATCAACTCCAACTGGGTTATTTAATGACATTCTAATAAAAGAACAGCAGTGTTACTATTTAAACCGTAGCTAGTGAGGATAAAGGGGTACATACTCTTTTCCGAGGGTATTAGTCTAAAAGTGAACATTATTGCACACAATGTAGTTTGAACATGCTTTGTACTATGTCACTGTCTACCACATTAGCCATTATATCACAAGGGACTCCCTTTATATAACTGTGGGACCAAATATTTATAGATGAATAAAAGCACTTAGCTGGCATTAAATGACCCTTTGAGGTTGATATGCCATAAAACAAAACAAAAGAAGTGAATGTTAACATTGAAAATATAGTTATAATTAAAATCAAAAAGATTTACAAATTAATGAATTTTGGGAGTCATTAAATAACCCATAAGGAGTTGATCTGCCATTAAACTAACAAATAAACAAAGCAAAACAAAATTTGTATCTAAGAAAGATTGCTGGCAAAATTTAGTTTATTTAAGGTATTTACTTATCTTTGGCAGTGGTGTACCCACCACCCCACCCATAAAAAACCCCAAAAAAACTTTGATATATCATGACATTAGTTTTCTCTTTCTCATATTCCACTTACCATAACTTTCTCTCCTCCAAAGGAAATCTTTCTTCTTCCCTCAGGTATGAAATTATCCATTGTGAGCTATCATCTTTTTCACATGTTTCCAGTTTGTTGCTAGTAAAACTAAGTCACCTACCCCCAATCCCCTTTGCTCTATATGGGAAGTTAATTGTCTGCAAATCAAATCTACTGTGAGCAGTGCATATGGAATGCTGTCTTTTATAAAAGCAATCAGAATGGTTCACCTGCAACCCCTACTGCTCACCTCTGCACCATTTTTCTGTTAAATCAGCTCCTGATTTTTTTTTTGGTGTTGTTGTTACTAATTAAAATAGGAAAGAAGAATCTCATTATTTGTACTTGTCTGCAGCGACTCACTTGAGCAGTAATCTTAAGATCAGATTGTCTAACTGAACCCAAGTGGAATGTGTGCTGGCACAAGATATTATTTATGGCCTGATTATTGTTCAATATAATACTGATATCCAATAATTATTTTTGAGGGTATTTGGTGATCCAATTGGACCTCATCCCTTGTAAGGGGGTCCCAAAATCTCTCTCTCTCTCACACACACACACGGATACTCCCTGTTGACAGACTTATACAGCAAAACAATTATAAAAAAAGATTTGAATTAGAGGGTAGTCAATAAATAAACTTATTTCTTTTAGTTTTTCCGTTTAGGATCTGATAATTCAAATTTTTTATAATTTTGAGAATATATATGTCAATGTTTTCAAAATATTATTAAAGAATTATATCTAACGCCATTTATTTTGCAAAGTTTAGCTGCTTATTTAGAATCATTCAATAAAGAAAATTTATGCAGCAATGTACAAAAAAAGATAATATACATTTACCATACACATAAGCATAACTTTCATCATTTGCTTCATTTTTTTTTTAATTAGTAGTTGCATTTAAAAATTACATTTTTAACTAGCTACAATTTAGCCATATTTCTTTAGTTTTTCCTTCAAACCATGAACAAGATATCAAGTTGTGGCAGACATATGATTTTAATGAACTCGTAATTGTTCAGTAAAATGACTATAAAGATGTTTTGTTAAAGATGATGGAATACTGTTTATTATTTTTAATCTCACCAAAAACCCCACTGACCAACTTAAAAAATACATTAACAAAATCATTACAACCAATAACACAGAAATCAGATCTATTAGACAAACAAAAATAACTGGATATTACAAACCTGGATACATATATGGTAAAATAATAAGCTTACAAACAAGGTAACCCAATTAGACCAATTATTTCACAGATTCCTACTCCTGTATACCACATATCAAAAATTCTCAACCATATAATAGTACCATATATCTCAAATAAATACGGTATCAAATCAACATGTGAATTTATACAAATTCTCAACTCTACCCCCCCCCAAACAAATGCATAATGGCATAACTTGATGTCGAAAACCATTTTACTTACATTCCAGTTCACAAAACCATAAAAATAATAATCAAAAACATCTATGATCACCCCTCAATTCCTCCTCCAGCTATACAACCAAAAATTCTTTAAGACTTCTCCTTATCTGTACCACAAAAGTCCCATTCTATGATCCTTCCGGCAATATATATCTATATATATATATTGATGGTATTTCAATGGGGTCGCCCTCTGGTCCTACCATCTCCGAATTTTACATGTCCCGCTTTGAAAGCAAAATATTTAAAACAATAATTAAATCCAAGATATATGTCCGCTATGTAGACAACATTTTTGTCACAACACACTCCTATAGCGAAATTAACAGATTTAAACAAACTCTAGAAAAAAACGCTTAACAAAACTTTACCGCCAAACTTAACATTAATTAAAAAAAAAAAAATTTTTTTTTTTAAATCCCCTTCCTTGATGTACTAACAGACTCCACTAATAATAACAAATTCACTACATCTCCTTATAAAAAGCCTAATCAACAACAATTCCAACCTACTTAACTACCACGGTGAATTTTCCCCCCCTCCAAAAAAATATGAAATAGCAATTATAAAAAAATTTATTCAAAGAGCATTTTACATCTAAGACCAATAAACTAGTTGATCAGCAAATAAAACTATATCTTCACAAAAATAATAACACTACTAACAGAATTAATCTATATTACAGAAATCAAATGCACTTTAACTACAAATTAAAAGAACAAGCAATAACCAACATTATAAAAAGACACATTAAACCTACCAAAAAACAAATAGAACTTATCATCTACTACACTAAATTTAAAACACCAAACCTTATTGTTAAGAATAACACCAACTCCGCTAAAATACTCCTAAACCAAACCAATGTAGTTCATAAATTTGTATGTCCATATTGAGAGTGCCTCCCAAAAAACAAAAATAATTCTTACATTGGCTATACAACCACAACATTATCTCGTCTTACCAATCACCTTTCTGAAAATAGTGCCATGAAATATTTAATTATAAAAAAAGAACAATAGCACTAACCAACTTACATCTTCCGAAGTAAGAAAGATTCTCACGGATTATACAATAATTTTATATAAAAACAATAATAAAAATGATTACAATCCTAGAAGCGATACGCATAAAAAAACAAACATGAATAAAATAGCATTTAACACAGGCACCAACATATTAAATATTTTTAATAACTAAAAATCACTAACTCTATTAGTAAACCTTTTTCCAACTGAACATTTTAAAACAAAACGCTGAAAATGTTCCAACCGACAACTTCAAAACTAAATGCTACAAATTATTAAAGCAGTAAAAATTCAACAGTCAATTCAAAACTACACTACTCTTGATGACGACCAAAAGTATTAACGAAAACGCTTGGGCAGAAGATATGGGACGATTCCTTTACCATGTAGATCCCGACACTAGAAAAATAACAAGGAGTCTTGAAAAAATAGAATTAAAAATAATAAACAGTGTTATATCATCTTTAACAAAACTAACTTGAATAATAACTTGCTGCCTAAATATACACTCCTCAATATATATGTTTCTGAGCATTTTGCTTGAACTATTCTATACAAGTCCAAAAGTTTTAAAGGTTAATCCGATAAGTAAAACTGGTTGCTTATGTCCAGCTATCTTTTAAGCAAAGAGAAATTGTTTGTACTTTAAATTATATTTGATAATAATTAAAGAAACAAAAAAAAACTTTAATTTTGTTATTTTTCACTAAAGAAACATGAATGATTTAAATTTTATCTGATTTACACTCATATGAAAAATATATTCATTTATATATTTTGCTTATATACCGTCAGGTATTTAAAGTTTTAGAGTTCTGGAATTGAGAGTTGATTTAATCTTTATTAAAAAATTTTCTAATGATTTTAACATTTCAAAAATCCCCTTACAACTAATATCCTGTGTCCATTTCCTAGACAATTGTATAAACAATTTACGTTACCATTTTGAGAAGAACGATTTGTGGTATCTAAAAAGGCTTTACCAGCAAACATTTTACAAATTAATTTTTAATTTAAAAAAGAAATCTAAGTTTTTATTCAGTTTCATATATATTGATTATTATAGGAAGCCGTTGGGTATGAACACGTGTGTGTATGTGTGTGTGTGTGTGTGTGTGTGTGTGTGTGTGTGTGTGTGTGTGTATATGTATATATATGTGTGTGTGTGTGTGTGTGTGTAAACAAACAAAAGCTACTACTTAATGCCTTATAATTCCTTAGCTGACGTGGTATGCTTGTTGGGTGAGCGCTATGATACTAAATCTAATGTAAAGTTGGGCAGGTTTCAATCCCAGCTTCAAGCATCTTACATATCTACCCACACTGTGATACAATGAAACAGTCTGTCTGTGGATGACAATATATATATATATATATATATATATATATATATATATATAAATAACGAGTGCTCAATATCAGTGATAAATACCTAGGTTGGGATAGCGTAAAAATAATCTGTGGCACTTTGTGACTGTCAGTTTCTTGGCTACATGATCATCGAATAGTCACCAAGCACCATTGACTTAGTCTTTTCTATCCTAACTTATATACAAAATGTGCTTTTTATTATAAAGCCTACAGAGTCAGACCAATCTACCTCGGTTTTACCGACTGGATCTTTCAATTCACTCTACTTAGTGTATTGAGAACTTTTTACATTTAGTTTAGCTGATTCTGTCAGTGTTTTTTCTTTTGGGATGGCATCGCAGCAGTATTTGATAATTTTCAAATAGTACACGTGCTTTTAGTCTTTTTTACTTTTTTTATTGAATTTTTTCCCCAGATATCAGTTAGTAAATAATGAGCAAGTTGTATCATCTGGGCTTTTTTTTCACACTGTCAGTTTTATTTATATATATATATATATATATATATATATATATATAATGAGAGTGTTGGTTGTCAGTAAATCACTATGTGGTTATGTGTCGAACCAAGTGCAATATAATATGGAGGGTGCTCAATATCAATGATAGAGCTATTATAATAATAATGATAATAAATAAATAAATATATATATATATATATATATATATATATATATATATATATATATATATATATATATATATATTTAATCCATCGAAAAAATTTTTTGCAGAACAATATTTTCCATGGATTATATATATATATATATATATATATATATATATATATATACTTAGTGTGGGTACTTAATGTAATTGTTAGTGAACTATTCTTGCAAATTACTGCTATTGTGAGTGAGATCCTCACTAGGTGCTCTTGTGATTTTTTACTAAATATAAGTTACTCTTGGTCTTTTGGGTGCCACACATGGTTAGTTTGTGAGTTTGTCTCACTGGGTGCTCTATACTTTGGGCTAAGGGCTAAACTCAACAAATAACACTTATAAGTTAAAAGAATTAGAAATTTCCTTTACTTCTTTTCTTAACAATTCTTTAATAAATGACTTATGAATAAAAAAAAAAGAAATATATTTTTCATTTCTATTTAAAATCTCCAGAAAGTTATCAATTCTGAGACACCTGAAGAAGGCCAAAAAGTTGAGTTTGAAACATTGTGACTATAACAATTAAGATGTGTGAACATTAGTCTGAGTGCATGATTCTGCTTTCATTATCCTACTTAAAATGATAAAATTGATTTGAGTCATTGACAATTTTAGGATAAGACATATTTATTGCTGTTTCATTCTGGTTGGTCAAGGGTCAAACCACGGATTGAAAGTCATTATTTAATCTGTTGCTTATTTCATATCTTCCCTTAGCTTATTCAATCAAAACTTTCAGCATTGATCTTTTTCTTTTTAATACTTTTTTCTCTTTTCATTATAAATCGAGCAGAGGTGGGTGGGAAAAATTTTAAATATATATATATATATATATATTAGTCAAAATCCACTGATATTTCTTGATCTTTACTTTTTTTCTTTTCTTTTTTTTTAATAGAATTTTTATCTTTTTTCAACTTGAAAATAATTCGCTATGAAACCATCATCATCATCTTATTATTATTATTATTATTATTAAACTACTGTCTATAATTTGAAAAAAGGTCAGGAACTTTCAAAGAATTGTATGGGCCATATCGCCCATTTGGCAGGACTGAGGGTACGCCATCTCTGTCCCATGCAGAGGGGTAAGAGACCCCCGCCCCCAGGAGATGAAAAAAATAATTGGAGTGTTCTAGGTATGACACTAAACTGCATTTCCATTACTCCTAGGCCCACTGACCCATAGTGTACCAGTGAGTATCTCATTTATGGGCCAAGTATATGTTTAAAATTTACATTTGATAGGAATACTTGATACTATATTAAATTATTTGTATTAAGAATAGTAGAAGTTATTTACTAAGGATTATTGTTAGTTATTTGAAACCATATAATTGTGAGTAAACGAGTGACTGTTATTAATTAGAAATTACTTGGAACCCTGTAATTATTAGTATTAGGTAGAAATACTTGAAACCATACAACTGTGTGTAAATTATTCGTATTTGATATCATCTGCTAAAAACTCTTACCTGTTGAAAAAATATAAATGTACAATGAACATAATTCTCTAACCTCTAGGCATAAAATAACCCAGGATGGGTTGACAATCGATTATATTTGGATCATTGAAGTTTTTTTTTTTTTTTTTTTTTTTTTAATTTTTGTAAACAAAAAAAAACAAAAAAAACAAGGGGGTTTGCTTATGCCGGGAAAAGTTTGGAGGGGATGTACTGAGCAAAACTATCCGTGTACAACAAAAACAAGTTTTTTTATTTTGATTAAATTTCTTCAAACATATTTTGTGACTGGTTTATTTATTAACAAATGATTGAAAAGGATGTAATCAAATTTAGTAAATAAATAAATAAAATAAGCAAACTTGTGTACTTTCTTTAAAAAGAAAAAAAAGTTTAGGGGTTTAAAAAAACAAAACAAAACAAAAAACAGCTCTCAAAGTTTTAAAACAAAGAACGAAAGTAATTCAGAAAAATAAACTATGTAATCAACACTTAATTAACAAACAAGTGTCCTGGTTGATTTTGATTGATGTTAATGGCATTTCAATTCATCTGGGGTTATTTTATGCTTCGAAGTTAAGGAATCCTGTACGTTTATATTGGCATATTTTCTGTAATTTTTTTGCACAGTTATATATTAAGTATTCCTTTTTACTACTAATAATCAATAAACAATCGTGATTTCGAGTAACTAAAAGTAATCCTTAGTAAGTAAATAGAGCTTTAAGTTACTATTCTTAATACAAATAATTTGCATGGCATAATGGTTAGTGTTCGGCAATGTTCTTGGAGACCAGGGTTCAATCCCCAGTCGAGTCGTACCAAAGACTCAAAAAATGGTACTTGATGCCTCCTTGCTTTAACACTCAGCATTATAAGGTAAGGATCAATGGTAAAGTGAAGCAATCCAGGGAAAGGTGCAGCGCCCTCCTCTACACTCCTGTTTACCAGCTATTGAAAAAGTGAGCCTTCGGGTCGCCCTCAACTACGATCGGCCAACTTAGGTATCATGTATTCCTATCTAATACAAATAAGTTTAAAACAGATTTATGAATCACTAACAGTACTACCCCTCCGAGTCATAATGGACCTGGAAGTAATGGTAATGAAGGGGTGACTCCACATTCCCTAGATTTCCTGATCTAGAGCCTCACCATCAGATGCAGTTTAGTGTCATACCTAGTACCCCTCTTATTCCTCTAAAGGGGATACATTCAACATATTTTAAGTCTCGCCAATAGAGCGGTGGTTGATTTTGTTAATATTTCAATGTTTATTTACATCATCCTCGTTTTAATGATACTCATGTTATGTAATTTATTTTTAGTTCTATATAGGTTTAGAAAAGGTCTGTTTCCTTACAATAACTTAGAACGTTTGTCAATTAACGTTTCATTTAAGATCTCTTTAAGCTGGCATTGGCAGTATGTTGAAACACAACGTCCTCCCTCTTTATCTTTCTTTCTCTCTCTTTTTTTCTCTCTCTCCTAGCTGACATAGACACTTGTTAAAAATTTATAGAACTAAGCTCCCCACCCTTTGTATCTTGACGCACATTCCCATCTTTGTGTGTGTGTTGAACTGTATTCTTTAATTGAAGCAGAAATGTGGAGGGTGCGTGTTGACCGTAAAATGAGTATATTTTTATCCACAAGACCTCTCCGGAAAAAAGGAGAGGTTAAGGAAATGATGACGATAATAATAATAATCTTTTATTTGTTTGCTTGGATGAAGAATTTATTTATCTAAAGTTTCCTTCTCATTATTAGGTTGCATAATCAAGAACACTTATTATCGCTACTTATCAATATCTTTTGATCACCGTTCTCCTTTTGGAGATCGTATCACTCTGAAGATTTCTACCCCCACTTTTTTTCCCATAACAGCGTGTATTATCCTATATACGACGTGGATGCCGTCAGCATCTAGGTGTTGCCTTTTATATTGGCTTTCATCATTATTATTTTTATTGTTGTTGTTGATATGATCGCCATTGCTGTTTAAGACCTGCTTTAGTGGTCTGACCCTCCTTCCCCTCGCTTTTTCTTTTCTTCTTTTTTCTTTACTTGGCCTTTCTTTTTGTTCATCTGCTGCTACCACACTTCACACTCCCACCTTCTTGTTTATTATGGACCCACGCAGCCAGTGGCAGAGAGAGAGACAGAGAGAGAGAGAGAGAGGGGGGGAGATGACATATATTGTTTGCTTGCGTGTGTGGATGCTCCCCTTCCTTAGCTTTTGTCTATGTCGATTTATGCAGAGCACCTAAAGTGGCCCGGACTCATGGATTTTTCTCCATTATTATTAATTATACGCCCGCCCGCCCGACCGTCATTCTGCTGAGTCTCTTACCCCCTTGTCTTTACAAACCCGTGTCCCCTCCCTCCGACATCTATTTTTCTGCTATGTTAACAACAGCTACACTTATTTTTTATATGCGAACATGTTCTGTTATTATTATTATTATTGTTATTATCACCGTAATGATTTGGATATGATTTAAGCCTCTCATTCCCGTCGATTTGATAGGAAGGAAGGAAGAAAATAAGATGAATATAATTTATTTAGCTGTTACGGCTCTAATAAAATGCACCTAAAATCATGAACCCTGAGCATTTGCTAACTGCTCTTCGTTGGGTCGGGCGGTCGTTTATTGGTCCTCGCCACCCCCTTCCACATCCACCATTTCATGCTATTTGCTTTAAAACGGAAACGAAGGCGGTTTTTTAAATATCAGCCAAGAGAGAGAAAGAGAAAGACATACTGACTAAAGTGACTGACTGACTGACGACATTGTAACTCTTATAAGAGGTCCCCTTTCTTTCTTTATAAGATGATCTGTGCCTCCCTCTCTCTCTCTTTTCTCTCTCTCCCTTTGTGAGCAATACACTCCGTCTGGCTTATTATTCGTTTGAGGAAAAAAAAATACACTGATCGTAATGTCCTTTACCTCCTCCCCCACTGTCCACGCACCTAGCTGTATTCCCTACCCCCTCATGTCTGGCCATGTGAAATTAGAAAACATGTGAGAGAGAAAGAGAGAGAGAAATATTTCTGAAATTAGAAATATCTATTTTATTTTAAAATCAGGAATTTTTGACTCCCCCTCTCCCCGATTGTTTCTGATGAACAAACATTTTTTTGTCTTGATTTTGCATTTTATCTTCCCTTTAAGATCAAAAAATAAAATCGCAGTGCTTCTCCCCCCACACACTCCACTCCAGTCTCTTTTAGGGTTTGTTGGACATTGATAAAAACTGCAGACATCGTCTATAAAACGGACACTATTCACCTGGGCATTATTATTATTATTATTATTATTTAGTTTTATTGGCCAATTCCGTCACCCACCACCAGCACTGTCATTTCCCTACCTCCAACAACAACAGCGGCAGTATTGTACTATTCTCCCCCCCTTCTCTCCTCTGGTTTTGTACTACCGTGTAGTGTTGTTGTCTCTCTTTACCTTAAGCCCCACCACCCATCTCTCTAACGTAACCTCATCCGTCGTCTTCGTCAGACCGTCTCTTACCCTCCCCATCTCTTTCTCTCTCTTTCTCTAATTAATCAGCTCTCTTGTACTGCTTCTTTTATTAAATATATCTACTCTCTCACTCTCTCACCGTTAATCAACACACGTGTCTCTATTTACATAGACATTTGATTTATTTTCTTCTATAGTGAATTATATGAGGAAGAAATCATTATTTTTCTGAGTTGGATTTTTGGAGGGAGAAAATATCCCCCCACCCCCAAAAACACTAGTCTCGGTCAAACATCGGAATCGTAATTTTACCTCTACCCCCACGCACTTGTCCCTTCCTCCCCGATGACGCGCGTGCGCGCCCGCCCGCCCGCCTGTGTCTGTGTGTGTGTGTGTAATAGAAGAGGAAGCTATTGGCGACTGCTGTTTTCTTTTTGATGGCTGTTCTACTGTGCCTCTATTGGAATGCTTGTTTCCCAAACATCAAACCATCCAACCTTTTACTGCCTTCTTAATTCCCCCCCCCCCCAAGAAAAACCTGCCCTCATCATCCTGACTGCCAGCCATCGAACCAATCTTTCTTTCCTTTTAATCTTTTTCAATTCATCGTTATGTATTTTTGATATCCGATTTATTTCAATTTCATTCTTTGATGAAAGAAAGAAAAACGTAATTTCGTTGTTCCTTTTTCCCCCTAAAACGAAGGAGGAGGAGAAGAAGCCGCTCGTAGGGTAGTAGTGTGAGCAGTATTTAACTGATGGAGTAGGAGAAGTCTTAGTAGTAGTGGTGGTGGTAGTACTAAAATATTGGTTGGCTAATGTGTTGTATGGTGTTCTTAGCTGCCACTGGCTGTCTGTCTGTCATGTGTATTGCCTCTTCCCCGTGTCTGTCTTTTCTTCTCTCTTTGGTTTTGATCGTTGCTCTTTCCCTCCTTCACTCTCTCTTTTCAAGAGCACCCGCCACACTTTCCTGCTCCTACTCCACCGCTGCTGCCGCTTTTATTTTTTTTTTTGTTGTTGTTTTTTTTCTCGAGCCACTTGCCTGCTAAACTTCACCATCTCTCATTATCGCTATCAACACTCTATGATGACGACTACGACCCTCATCTCCTCTCTCTCTCTCTCTCTCTCTCTCTCTCTCTCTCAGCCTCCTTCACATTGTCCTCTTTAAATTGCCTTTGTTGGATTTGCTTTCCTTCCTTTAGTGTCCTCCCTAATATCCCACCTCATTGCTCTTTCTTTACAAAATGTCATTCAAATATTGTCTCTCTCTCTCTCTCTCTTTTTTCTTTTATTGACGATTTAAATCTAGTGTTAAGGAGAAATTCCATTGCTGAATAAAACTGACCAAAAGTTTTTCTCCCACCCCCGGTTCTTCTATCTTCATTCGCCTTCACCTTCTTTTCCCACTTCTCCATTTCTCTTTATTTCCCCATCATCCATTTTCCTCTTCCTTCCTCACTTCATTCTGTTTTCCTCCTTCATCACCCTCTTTTTATTCCTCTTTTTTCATCTCTTACCCCTTTTCTTCATCCCTCTTTATCTCCCACACCTCTTGGTTTCATCAATAAATTCTTTTGATAAAATTCCATCACTTAATCAAACTCTGATTTTCTATCATTTACTTAGATTTACTTTTTTTATTCAACTAATTGTCTTGACCTGAAATTTATCTACTCCTTAAATTTTAAGTATATCAATATTTGGACTGCCTCTCGGGTTTTAAGCATAAATCATTAATTTTCTTGTTAGTGTGTTAAAAATAAAAAAACTTTGTAGTCATTTTTCCCTAATGTGGTCAGGCCAGTCTGCTGGGGCTGTAGAATATATCGACTGTGTCTCTGCAGTAGGGTAAGACCCTTCCAACGAGTATCCTGGATATGACACTAAACAATCTGATGATGAAGCTCTAGTAATGCCGGAGCTTTGGGGAATGTGGAGTACCCTTTCACTGTCATCGCTCCCAGTTCCACTCTGGCGCAGAGTGGCAGCACCTGACAGGTTCCTATCTATGGGTCAAATAGAACTGTTTGACATTTAAACTGAGTGCAAACAAATAAGTTATGCTAAATTGAATTGTTTGAAATAGAACTGTTTGATTATCTGTGTGTAAACAAATGAGTGATGTTTAATTGAATTGTTTGTGATAGATAACAATACTTGCAACCATTTAACTTTGACTTAGGTTAAATTGAATTATTAGAAATAGAATTGTTTGATTATTTAACTGTGTGTATCTACAAAATGTGTTTAAAAATCATATATTTAATATATATGTAAAACCAAGATTTGCCATTAAATAACCAACAATGGTTGATATGCTATAAAACTGAACCGAAACAAACCTAATGTGGTAAACAGTAACCACACTGATTTTTTAAATAATTAACAAGTTCATATATTCACTTCTTACTCAAATTTTATTCCCATGATCTTAAGATTTTATGAATCAAATTTCAACAGTATTTTCAATTTTGTTGTTAAATATGAAAGAAACCCAGTAAAAAAAATTCTAGCATAGTACAGAATTGTATATTCTAAGGTTTTTCTTGCTGACAGCATGTATTCCCTTTGACACTCTCTCTCTCTCTCTTGCCATCTGTTCCTATCGGCTATCGCTCTTGGTAAGCCCTCTTGACGGCATGCACTGTCTGCACCAAACTGATAAATTTAAGTTTTTGCTGGTTGGTCAACACTGGTGTGTCCATGTATAGGAGTCCATAAGAGAACATTGCTTATGAGTTTGTCCTTACTTCTGCAGTGCACTGCTCATTTTTCTTGTGAGGTTTGTGGGATGTGAGGTAAGTGGTCGTACAGTTGTTTTGGAGTGTGCTGCTGCCAGGATTTGTTCAAAACAGCTTGAAGAATCCTTGTTTAGTTCCTGTATAGCCTTTTCTCCAACTGTTTTAACATCTCAGTGGTGCAACCATACAATAGTACTACAACTTAAGGAAAAATCCCCCCCCCCAGTTGGCTGGGGCTGTAGAATACACTGACTGCTTCTCTGCAGAGGGGTAAGAACCCCCCCCCCCGAGTGTCCTGGATATGACACTAAACAATCTGATGGTGAGGTTCCAGCAATGCTGGAGCTTTGGGGAATGCAGAATACCCTTTCATTGCCATCGCTTCCAGGTCCACTCGTGGCACGAGTGGTAGCACCTGATAAGGGTCCTATCTATGGGTTAAATAGAACTAAACCGTGCTTCCTTCACTATACTGATTTTTCCATATAAATTGTGTATTTATGCTAAACTGAATTGTTTAAAATAGAACGTTTGACATCAAAACTGTGTACTTATGCTAAACTGAATTATCTGAAATAAAACTGTTTGACATTTAACTCTGTGTATTGCTCAGTCAGCTGGGGCTGTAGAATACACTGACTGCACCTCTGCAGAGTGGTAAAACCCCCAATGAGTGTCCTGATATGACACTAAACAATCTGATGGTGAGGTTCGAGCAATGCTGGAGCTTTGGGGAATTAGGAGCACCCCTTCATTGCCATTGCTTCCAGGTCCACTCTGGCCCGGAATGGTAGCACCTGATAGGGCCCTATCTATGGGTTAAATAGAACTAATGGCATACTTATGCTAAACTGAATAGCTTAAAGTAGAAATGTTTTTGACAATTAAACCATACTTACATTTAAACTGTGTGCTTATGCTAAACTGAATTATTTGAAATCGAACTGTTTTTGACATTGAAACTGTATTTACACTAAACTGAATTGTTTCACATAAAACTGTTTTGACATTCAACTGTGTGTAAACAAAATCTGTACTTATACTAAACTGAATTAGCTGAATTATAACTGCTTGACTAAACTAAATAGTTTGAAATAAAAATCTTTTTGAGAATTAAACTGTGTACTCATGCTAAACTGAATTGTTTGAAATAGAACTGATTATTTGTATAAAAATGAATTTGGCATTAAATAACCTACAAAGGTTGATATGCCATAAAATCCACCCAAACAACCAACCCATTTTATTTTATGAGAGATATCAGATTTCCATATGGTTAACCTGTAACTAGTAGTCCTTGCTTTGCAGTAATTATATTTACATTCTTAAAAGCCAATGAAAATTTGATCTTGCAGTGATTGCAAATGGCAATAAAAGAAAAGGATACTTGATGTTATTTGAGGACTTTAAAAATAGATTTCAACACAGGTTCTCAAACTTATTTTTTTAAATAATCATTTAATTTTATATTCTTTCTATATTATGTGAATAAGTAGTGCAACAATTTTTTAGATCAGAAAAATTTGAGCGATAATTCTTCAGGTCGGTCTGATTGAGGATGACTATTCTTCAGTAGAGTCTGGTTTAGTGTTGGGGTGACAATTCTTCAGGTGGGTCTGATTGAGGGTGACAGTTCTTCAGTTGGATCTGAAAAGAGTGATGGTTCTTGGGGGGAGGAGTCAGATTGGGATCATGGTTCTTCAGACGGGTCAAATAGGGGTGACGTTTTTTGTTTTGTTTTTTTCAGCGTGTGGGGGTCAGATTGGGATGTTAATTTTTCTAGAGCATCACTTTTTTCAATGACATTTCCCCACGTGGGTCATTTTGGTATCTCTGAAATCTTTAAGATAAAAGGAACCTAGTCTATTTTTTTAAAAACTTTTTGCATCAATCTTATAATTTATACATAAGTAACACACAAAGTTATATTCATTTTAAACTAGTAACAATTCTGCAATGATTTGCTTTATGGTTTAACCGAAAAACCAATTTTTTTTTTTTTTTCAGTTTTGTCTTCACACTAGGAAATTTTTTTTTACGAAACCGAAATCGTTCGGTTTAGTGTTATCAGTACTGAGGGACCATATCCAGGGAAACATTGTTCAAAAATACCTGCAGACTCTAATAAAATTAAATTTCATCAGCATTTTTACCATTGTAAGAGAAAAAGATTCAACAAAAATATGATAAAAGCATTTAATTGACTAATTTTAGAAGATAAATGTGAAATTTATTTGTTGACAAAAAGAAATGAAGAAGAGAGGAAAAAAAAGAAATACAACAGACATGACACTTGGAAATCTTTCATATCATAGAAAAAAGGGAGGGGGGAATATGACGTTGACTGAAATCTATTTGTTTCAGTTTTCAAAAAAAAAAACTTTTTGTGGTAAAATGAAGTTGACAACAAAATAGCAAGTAAAAATAAAAAGTATTTACTAGTTTGGTTTTAATTTTAGATTTTATTTTATTTAGAAAGATTATTTTCTTTTCTTTCCAGCTATATAAATAGTTTTAAGATTTGACCAGAAATACAAAAGAAATATTGAGTTGAACAGACTAAGTTAAAAATTTGCCAATGTCTAACAAAATCAGATATCCACTAGAAATGCTATCATTACATAAGAAAATAAATAGCTTCCTTAAAAAGCAAAAATACTAAATTAAAAACCGAAAAACCAAATCTAAACCTCAGTATCAAGAAAGAGAGGGGAAAAAAAAATGAAACCGATACCAAAATATAAGATGCTAAACCACCCAACTCTATTAGTATAATTTTTTTTTCTTTTTTTGTAGCTGCCACATAACTAATGATTATAACAACTATCCAAACCTTATGAAGTGAAAGTAACAACTAATTTTTACACAGGGTGAATCCAAACACCAAAGAATCTGATGGCTAAAACACTGATTGTTTCAACAAACAAGATAAGGACACTTGTCTGAATACATTTGTTTATAATAACAAATATTTTTATAGTTATTTCATTCATGAAGAAATATTTTTCAAATTTTCAATGTGGATATGTTTAAAAATAATTGTTGAAAAGATCCAAAGGGAAATTTTATTTATTTATTTATTTATTTATTTTTTTAATTAATTAATTTAAAGAATAAATAAAACAGTTTTTTTTCTGTATATCAGTAAAATTTGTTTATTCTGTGAAATGAAAGTATCTTTTCTGAATAACAGATTGTTTTAAAGCCAAAAACACCATCTGACCAGAGAAGAAGCTTTGTGTTAAAAGTACAAATGCACTGATATTGATTCTCGAATGGGGAAAATGGAATTTGACATCATTTTTTATATTATTGCTCTGGTCAAAATGGGCCTTAGCTTTATGAAACTTTAAAGTTTTTTTTTTGATTTTTTTTATGTATAGAATCTTTAGGAACAACATTATTTCTTAATTCTGTTATCTAAAATAAAATTCACTTGGTGCCTCTCTCCACCTCACTCTCATTGACTCTCTGACCTGTTGGCATGGCTTAGAATAAGCTGCCTATTCCCTGCAGAGGATTATGCCCCTCTCCCCTACGAAGGCTTGTTCTGGGTATGGCACTAAACTGCATCTGATGGTGAGGCTGCTGTTCTGTAACATTGTGTGTGGAATATCCCTTCATTGTTATTACTTTCAAGTTCACTGTGACCCTGAGTGGTCGTATATGTTAGGGTCCAGTCTGTTTAAAAGATATTTAAATTCAAGAGAACTATGTACAAAGAAAAAAAAAATAGATAAATATAAATGTACAAAGGATATGATTCCCTAACCTCCAGATATATTTATATTACTCCTTTTATTAAGCTTCCAGTCGAAAATCTTCATTTACTGGCAAGAAAAGAAAGAAAATCAAGTCAGTTTGGAAATTTGAACTGTGGATATTACCTTTCCAAAATAAGGAAATTAAAAACTTACTATGTTTATGTATTTTTATATATTGCCCAGTTGGCTGGGGCTGTAGAATACACTGACTCCTTCTCTGCCAAGGAGTAAGCCCACCCCACCCCAACGAGTGTCATGGATATGACTCTAAACAATCTGATGGTACTATTTACCATTTACCAACCCCTCCGCTCGGGCAGGATATGACACAAGGTCAATTTTTAAGCGGAGTTTAACAGGTTTGAATTCAGAGTTTTCCTTCTCCTAGACTAGTTGCCTAACCAAGGCTGAAGAACCTAGTCTGTCCTACTATTTACCCATAGCTGGAGGGACAATAATTGGATTCATACCTTTCCCAAGGGTATTAGTGCAATGTGAAATGCAATCGGTCTCGTCCAGGATTTGAACTCGTATCGCCACGTTCATTTCCTACGGCGATAACGACTACACCACGGGCACCTCCAATTTGATGGTGAGGTTCCGGTAATGCTGGCACTTTGAGGAATGCAGAGTACCTCTTCATTGCTATCGCTCACAGGTCCACTTTGTCCCGGAGTGGTAGCACCTGATAAGGGTCCTATCTATGGGTTAAATAGAACTAAACCAGGGTTTCTTGAGTTTACTGTTTTTGGCATTTAAACTATTTATGCTAAAGTGAATTGTTTAAAATAAAACTGTTTTGACGTCTAAACTGTGTACTTATGCTAAACTGAATTATCTGAAATAAAACTTTTGACATAAACTCTGTGTATTGCCCAGTTGGCGGGGGCTGTAGAATACACGAACTGCACCTTTGATGGTGAGTTTCCAGTGATGCTGGGGCCTCTGGGAATGTGGAGCACCCCTTCATTGCCATTGCTCTCAAGTTCACTCAAGACAGGAATAATAGCACCTGATAGGGCCCTATCTATGGGTTAAATAGAATTAAACTGCATACTTATGCTAAACTGAATTGTTTGAATTAGAACTGTTTGACTAAACTGAATAGCTTGAAATAGAAATGTTTTTGACAATTAAACTGTATACTTATGCTGAACTGAATTGTTTGAAATGGAACTGTTTTTGACATTGAGACTGTACTTATGTTAAACTGAATTGTTTGAAATAGATATGGTTATTTGTATAAAAATGGATTTAAATAGAACTAAACTGTGTACTCTAGTTGAACTGATTTATTTGAATTAGAACTGTTTGACTAAACTGAATAGCTTGATATAGAAATGTTTTTGACAATTAAACGGTACTCATGCTAAACTAAATTGTTTGAAATAGAACTGAATGTTTGCATAAAAATGGATTTGGCATTAAATAACCTACAAAGGTTGATATGCCATAAAACCCAACCAACCAACCACATTTATATAACCATAAACATGATGAGTGGGGATTAGAGAGTTAATCTTGCTTCAGTTTTTTGTGAGTTTGATTCTTACTAAGTGACCCATTATTGTGTTTATTTACAAGATTAAACGAACCTGAAATTTTTCTCTGCTTGATGAGTTTCCTTCTGGTCAGTGTTACCTGTATGTTATCTGGATTTATTTAGATAACTTTTTTTTTCACTCCAAATGCTGATTTTCAAGAGAGGAAAACAGCTGTATTATTGATGTGATATAATCTTATTCCCATGCTCAGTCTTAAGTGGTGTTTTTAGGTGAGAATTTAACTGATGAAACTCGAGAGAAGGTTGGGAATTAAGGGAGTAACTTATATTTTTAGATCAAAGCTTTCAGTTTTTTTGATAAGGCTGAACATTGGAGGATTAGACGCCTTAAGGAATCAGTACATATGTTGGGCTACAATGACCTGCTGAGTAGATCAAGCATAAAGATGAATACAATATGGGAACCAATAATTAAAAAGTTTAGATGAAAAAAAAAAAAAGAAAAAAAAATCTGAATATGAGCACAGGTAAAAAAATCATACATAATAGTAGTAATCCAAGTCAAGTAAGAACATTAAGTTTATAAGTCCCAAAAATTCACTCTGAACTGTCAGGCTGGACACATAGTGTAATGGTGAAAGGCATTGGTTCCCTAAGCTTTATTTCATTGAAAGTTGATAATAAGAAGTAAAAGTCAATATAACCACTAGAAATTAAACACTTAAGTAGTTTTGCAATTATATATAAAAAAAAAACTTTGTTGATTTATATTTTCTTAATTATCCTTCTTAGACAGTTTGTTGCATATGTGCATATGTGCAACAGTAAATTATATACAAATTCAGACTGCAAAGGTTTAATTGCCAAATATTAAACTAAAGGTAAAATTATGTAAAGATAATCTGCTAAAACCTTCATATCAAAACTAAATTTTGAGAATATATACATACATCTAAATATATCCTTAAAAGTTTACTTTTACAACAGATCCTGTTGAAATTTAAGACTTCCTTTAACACTATTGATAGGGCTTGATATACTCTGTCTGTATGACATGCATGGGGGGGGGGTGAAGCCCTCCCCCAAATAAAAAAAAATTTATGTCCTATATATGGCACTAAACTGCATCTGATGATAGGGCTTGATATACTCTGTCTGTATGACCTGCATGGGGGGGGGTGAACCCCCCTAATCAAAAAAAAATTTATGTCCTATATATGGCACTAAACTGCATCTGATGGTAAGGTTCCAGTTCTGGATATCTGGGGAGTGTGGAGTACTTCTTCATTGCCATTACTCTCAAATCCACTCTGACCTGGAGTTGTGGTACGTGTTAGGGTCCCTTCTATAAGTCAAATAGAACTGTTTAAAAATTATGTTTTAGATCGAAATATTTGATTTATAACTGTGTGCAAAAATACTCTGAAGAAACTATACACAAAATGTGAATATGAATATAAAACGTATGCAATTCTCTAACCTCTAGGCATAAAATAATCCTAGACAAGTTGACATACCATTAAAATCAACTCATTCTTTAACATTATTTCTTAGATATACATCTGCTGATTTCTCAAATACCCCCACCTTCACCAATATTGATAAATGACATTCTATCTCATCATCATCATGTCGTGCTGGTAGCACAGATATCCCTGACCCTCTCTTGCCACTTTTCCCTATCGTTCATTGCCTCAGGCAGGTCCTCTGGACAACATCCCGTATCCTCACATAGTTGCTGAATGTATGTTCGTGCTGGTCATCCTGCTTTTGCACGGCCATGTGTGGGGGTCCATAAGAGTACATCACTGATGAGTTCGTCCCTGCTTCTCCAGCAGTGTCCTGCATGTCTGGTTCGTCTAACTTGTATAGTTTTCGTGATAGGAGGCAGGTGGCCGTACAGTTGGTGTCTTGTGGGGTGTTGCTGCCAGGACTTGTTCAAGATTGCTCGCAGCATTCTTGTGTAATTGCTGTCTAGCTTCTTCTCCAGCCGTTTGGTTAGACTCCATGTAGTGCACCCGTATAGCAGTATCAATGCGACTGCTGCCTGGAAGAAACTGCGTTTCATTTTATCGGTTAGGTCTGATTTCCATATAATCGATAGCCTATTGATAGCTGTCCATGTTTTCGTTAACCTCGTGTCGATGTCCTTTTCGGTTGATGCGACGCTGCTTCAGTTTGAATAATTACAGTGTTTTATTTAAATTCAGCAAAAGTTTTATTCCGACATCACCTGAAGAGTCTATAACATAGTGCTTTGTCTTAGAATGATAATTGTGTGATCTATATCACTGGATAAAAACTATATTATGATTCAATTTTTATATTCATGTATTTACCCAACACCTCCATGAGCAAGATGTAACACAAGGTCAGTTTTTAAGCAGATTATAACTGGTTTGAATTCAGTTTTCTAGACTGGTTGCCTATCTAAAGCTAAAGAAACCCATCTGCTCTATACTAGAAATTGCTTTCAATAATGTCTTTATCCAACTCCTCTGACTTGGCTAGGATGTGACACAAGGTCAATTTTTAAGCAGAGTACAACTGGTTTGAATTCATTTTTCATTCTCCTAGCCTGGTTGTCATAGCAAGGTTAAAGAGCCCAGTCTGCTCTACTATTTACCCATTGCGGGAGAGAGAATAACTGGATTCATACCTTTCCCAGTGCTATTAGTATAATTTGAAATGCAAACAGATTCATCCAGGATTTGAACTCAAATTGCTGTGTTCATTTTCTGTGATGACCTTTATGCAAAGAGCACCACCTTTTTACATATATACGTGCATTTACAAACCCCTCCGCTTGGGCAGGATATGACACAAGGTCAATTTTTAAGTATTTAACAGGTTTGAATTCTGATTTTTCCTTCTTCTCAATTGGTTAGCTAAGCAAGGCTGAAAAACACTGTCTTCCCTACAATTTAGTCATAGCTGGAGGGAGAATAATTGGATTTATCTTTCACAAGGGTATTAGTGCCATCTAAAATGCAATCAGCCTCATCCAAGATTTGAACTTGTGTCGCCGTATCCATTTCCTACAACGATAACCATTACACCACGGGCATCTCGTTTTTATATGTCACCTTATCATAGCAAAGATGGAACATCATAATGATCCCCCCCCCAATGAATGTCCTGCATGTGATATTAAACCTTTGGCATTAAATAACCAACAATGGTTGATATGCCACAAAACCAAACAAAATCTTTATTTGTATCTAGAAATGAATTCGGGTTTTCTTTAAAAAAAAACAACAAAAAAACCCAAAAAAAACAAACAAACTAGATAATCAGAATCTTTCCAGCAATTAAATCATATTTTGTTTTCCTTGTTTTGTTATTAATTAGTTTCATTTTTGAAACTTTTCTGAGGAATTAGTTGGTTTGGCCAAATGGCTGAGTGGTATTTGAGGGTAATTTTGATTAATTCTTGCTGGATTCATCTGCTGAAGCCATTATTGTGCTTTTCTCCCCACTCGCCAACCCGGAACAAAGAACAAGCCCCCAACCCATCCCAAGCAGGCATGCATGCTTCGGACCAAAGCAACTTGTCAGACAGGTCTATTTTTAGTACAAGCCCACTTTGGTGCCACAACCAATAGGGACAAACAGTTGTTCAATAGCACTGGAAAAATAAAAATAATAAATACTTGTCATTAACCACAAACATGGAAACTTACTAAAATTCCTTTAAGATTGCGATTAAAAATTGTTAACTTGCTCGTGTGTGTGTATATAATTTTCTAAATGTCATACTTGATTGACAAGACTGCATGATTTTTTCCTGAATATCTTATTCACTTAATAATTGTATACTTTCTTATAAGCATTATTTTAGTTATCATATCTAAAAGAATTAGAATACAATTTTAAAATAGTCTAAATATTTCTCTTATAATAATGGAAGTAGCCTTAATACATGAAATATTTATAGAGTGTGTAAGTGTATGTGTAAATACACACACATACACTAGAGTTATGAAAAACTTTGTGTAATGAATGACCCCCTAATTTTTAACCCCCCAAAAAGGTGGGGTTTTTTTTGGGGGGGGGGGTTGCTGTTTTTTTTAAAATCATATATTGCATGTAATAGGACTTGACTTTTGGTTATGCTAGTAAATAGCTATAGATGAATGGTAACGATTCAATTTCTTAATATTGCAAAGTTAGAGAGTTCATGATCATTGCGTGCCACAATTTTGACCATTTTTAGACTAAGCCAACTGCTTATCGATAAGAACTAATGAAAAATTAGGATATCAAAGAAAAGAAAATTCTAAGAAATTTCCAATTTGATGTTTCTCAGTCTTTTCTTTTTTGAAAATGATCATTATTCACTTCAACTAAAGAAAATAACCACTTCCTATGTGTGTCTAAATCATTGAAATTTGTGGCAATAATAGTTTGTTTGTTTTTAATTTTATTTATTTATTTATTTTTGCCTAATGATCTATATACAAGAGTCATTCAATAAATAAGGAGGATTCGTTGAAAAAAATCTTTTTTTTTTTTTTCCCCAGAATATTTTCCTCATAAATAAAAACACAGCATTATCTAAAAGTGTTTTATTGTAAAAATTATTTCAATCTCCCAAAAATATTTGTTTTGAGGCTATTCAAAATGGTGGTAAATCAAGCAGTGCTTCTAGGCTTGTCTTGAAAATTTTTGGTGGCTTAGAAATGCAAACCATGTAAAATTCATGGAAGAATGTGTGGTGTGAACGGAGGAGCATGTTTTTGTCAGAAAAATGTTTACAAATGGATTTAATGTAGGTTTGCCACTACAAGCCTGAGGCAAGTGGAAAAACACTGAATCTGTTAAAGAAAAAGTTCCAGTCACTGCAGTAAGTTGACATTCAGGAACATGAAAAGACTCCTCCTCATTGATTTCTTTGAAAAAGGTGCTACTGTAAACAGTGGTTCCTATTGCCAAATCTTTAGGCAAAATTCACTTTATTTATTGAATGACCTTTTTATACATATATAAAATGTTTACGAGCTCAGTTGACCTACATTTGTCCTCAACTTGCAGTATTTCTGAAGTTTGTTTCCTGTTGAGACTTATTTGACCAGTGCATTAGACTTTGAATCTAATTCTGCATTGTCATGCTAAGTACAAACTTTTTTTCTCGGAAAGACTTTATTATTATTATTATTATATTTCCTCAGCTGAACACTTGAAGTTCAGTTGACACTTGGTGTACAAAGAGCCTTTTTTTTTTTTTTTTTTTTTCTTTCTTTTCGTTTTTTTTTATTATCAGTTACTGCTTCTTTCAAAGATCCAGTTGTCTCAGATGACAAAGAACATTCTACATTCCTACTAGTGTGAGAGCAGCAATACACATCTGCTGTTTCTGTCTGTTTGTGTGTGTGCTAATGCAGTGAGTACACTGATACGCATACCACAAGAAATTCAAGCTGCAGACCCCCCCCAGCATTATGGCTACACACCAAACTTTGTTTCTTCCCAGCTTCATGACATAACCCACATTTTATGCTATGACTAGTTGCTGTCAGCCTTTCAGTCCCTCTACCTGAGAGTTATATATCTTTTAGATGATGATGTGCTTGAAGACTGCTAAATGTCTTTAAGGACATCTCTCCTTCTGGCTTCATAAGGAAGCTCTCCCTCCATCACTCTCTCTCTCTATATATACTTGCTTTGACCTCTGTAACAATGCTTCATCATCAAGCAATTAAGGATTTATACAGTGCAAAGAACCGTTTATCTTTTCACATTGTATTATCTCTCTTATTTCCTCCAGAAGAATTTGAAGAACAGCTAAAAAGTGTTTCAAAGAACTTACTCTGCTTTGTTGGCGGGATTAGAATATGCAGACTGCGTCCCTTGTAGAATTGTAAGATCCAAAAAAATGGGGTGTCCTAGGTATGCCATAAAACTGCATTTAATGATGAGGCTTGAGTTCTGGAGACATGGAGAATATAGTCGCCTCTTTATTTGCCATTACTCCAGTTCAGAGTGGTAATAATCTGTTAAGGTCTCATCTGTGAGTCAAATAGATCTGTTTGAGAATTATTACTATTAGATAGGAATACTTAGAATCATATAATGACATGTAAACAAATCATTATTAAATAAGAATAGTTACTGATTTAAAAAAAAAAATGAAATAGCTAATGAGTTTTATCATAAAAGGCATAGCTTATGAGCTTTACTATAGAAATTTTTTTTTTTTTTTTTTTTTTTTCACTTTCTCTTTCTCAAAATCAAAGTGACTATTTCAGCTAATTGGCTATCCTGGTAAAATAGGATATAGTTTAATTTTTAAAAGCACTACAATTTGTAAAAAAATAAAACTTCCTTACTGCTAATTTTGATTTTTTTTCTATCAACATTATTATTTTGAAAAAACTGCATTCAGTTTTTATCTATAAAATTAATATGCCCAAACAGCCCAGTTGGCTGGGGCTGTAGGATACACCACCTGCATTTCTACAGAGGGGTAAGATTCCTCCAATGTGTGTCCTGGATATTATATCAAACTCTGATGGTGAGGCTCCAGTCCTGGACCTTTGGGGAATGTGGAGTACCCCTTCATTGCTATTGCTCTCAGGTCCACTTTGACCTGGAGGGGTAGCACCTGATCAGGTCCTATTTATGGGTCAAAAAGAACTGTTTAACATTTAAACTGTGTCCAAGCAAATGAATTATTCTAAATTGATTTGTTAGAAATAGAACTATGTGTAAACAATTGACTGATGTTTAATTGAACTGTTAGTGATGCATACCAATACTTGGAACTATTAAACTTTATGCAACTGAATGATTAGTGTTTAATAGAATAATTAGTATTAAATAGCAATGATTGCCACCACTTCACTATGTGCAAACAAAGGATTAATATTGAATAGAATCATTCGTGTTACAGAAATGCTAGAAACTATTTAACTGTGTGCAAAAAAAAAAAAAAAGGAGCTCAGGCTTGTTCAAAAATGTTATCTCCAAAATGTGTTTACCTAACCTATATTTAATATATATGTATAAAGAGAATTTGGTATTAAATAACCTTCAATGTTTGAGATGCCATAGAACCCAACCAACCAAACTAATATGCCCAAAATAATTAGATCATTATCAGTTGAAAAAAGTAATCAAAGTGGTAATAGATTTTGAAATTTAAAGTTATGGTTTGTCTTGTATTAACAAATTTATTTTTGAAAATATATACGTGATTAATGAAATATAAAAACAACTTAGTATTTCCAGGTTATGAGAAAATAAAATGGGAATTCTTCCAAGCTGTATCTGTGTCAGTACTATCATATCATTGCACCACTTATACATAAATAAAACACTTGGAGAAAAAGCTAGATAGGAACTACATAAGGAGGAACAGAATTTGGAAGTAGCACTCTACAAAACATCTGTATAGTCACTTACCTCCCATCTCAAATCAAGTAGGACGAGTAAGATATACTGAGCGCTAAAGATGAATTCCTAAGCGTCAGTATCCCATGGTCTCCCACACATGGACACACATGTTGACTGACCTGCAAAAACTTATATCCATCTGCTCTGTGCAGACACTGGCTGCCATCTAGAGGACTTGCCAAGAGTGATGGCCAGTAGGAGTAAAGGGAATTTATAATGTAGGAAGGCCTTGATGATGATTTCAAAGTTAATTTCATGTTATTTTCAAACTGCAGAATTGTGATTTAATGAATGTCATTTGCCTGTCTTCTAGGCATGATCAGTCTCTATTCCTTTTGTGCCCTGTCAGCTGGGGCTACAAAATACACTGACTGTATCTCTGCAGAGGAGTAAGACTCCCCCAACAAGTGTCTTGGATATGACACTAAACAATCTGATGGTGAGGTTTCAGTAATGCTGGAGCTTTGGGGAATGCGAAGTACCCTTTTATTGCCATCACTCCCTGGTCCACTCTGGCCTGGAGTGATAGCACTTAATAGGATCCTGTCTATGGGTCAAATAGAACTAAACTCCATAATTACACTAAACCAAATTGTTTGAAATAAACTGTTTTTACATGTGTGTAAACAAAAAACTGTACTGATGCTAAATTGACTTGTTTGAACTAGAACTCTTGTCATTGTGTAAACAGAAAAAAATATCCTTATACTAAACTGAATTGTTTGAAACTTTTATAAAAATGACTTAATTCGGCGTTAAATGACCCAAAAAGGGTTGATATGCCATAAAGCGAACCAACCAACTTTTATTCTTTTTATATATATATATATTATTTTTTTTTATTTTTGCAACCGTTGGGAAAAAAAATCCCCTGAAAGAAAGTGATAAGGCATTTTATCTGATAAAATAATAACTTGATTATGAACTAAAAATAATGCTTTCAAATTTCAACTGTGATTAAATTACTTGGTATTTATTTACTTATCTCATAAAGTTGATCTCAGCTTATCTACTCGATAGAAATTGATGTTGATATTTTAGTTATAAAAGTTTGATAAGTGAACAGATTTTCATGCTAACTATTTCTTGTTATCAACAAGCAAATCCTCCTTTAGAAAAAAATGAACTAAACTTACAATTAAGATTTTTTTTATTTTGATTTTATTGCTACTACTACTACTACTACTACTACAATTTTATAGGCATTAAAATTTATATATATTATATAATATATTATATATATATATATATATATATATAATGTATATTTAGGCAGCATTTCTTCGTTAATGCAAATTTCATTAAACATAATAGACATTTTATGTCTACATATTTTCTTTTGGATCCGTTCGAATTCCCGTATTACTTTTATTGTATTCTGGGGAATTGATTTATGTATTGTCCATAGTTGCATGTATCCCTAGTACTTTCTGCCCGACTTTGGGCCATCATCAGGGGAGGATCTACTACAAAAGTGATGTAACTTTTGTTTTAGCATATTACAACTGTGTAAGGGCGTCTTTGCCGTTGAAGGTTGTGGCGTTTGTTTTTGAATGTGATTCTATATTTAGTGCCAGTAGCTAAAGACATTTAAGTACATTAGCACTGGTTTGAAAATTAATTCTATTAAGTGTTGGCTGCAGGTTTCTGATATGTAATGCTTCGAGAATCTGAAGTTTTTGTTTATTATTTTGATGTTCTAATATTGTTGTGTTGTCGGTGAGAATTTTCCGTAGCTGTGCCGTTGGGCATGAATGTTTTTTTAAATGCTGAGCTATTGAACTTGTGTCTGAAAGGTGCATTGTCAGTCTCCTCGACAGGGTAGTTGAGGTTAAACCAACATATATATTATTATTATCAGAGATACAATCTCCTAAAGGACATTTAAATTTATATATAACGTTGGTTTTTTGCAAAACTCCAATCGAGGGAGAGGAATTATTTCTAATGACTAGATTCGAGGTTTTAAACTTATTATAATATATAACGAGTTTTATTTTTTTATTAGGATCAGTGGGGAGTATGTTTTTGTGAATCAATGTTTTCAAGATTTTTTCATCGGATTTGTAATTGTAGTGCATTTGGTTACGATAAAAAAGTTTGATATATGTTTGTTGGCTGGATGGAGTAGTACACTGTTCATTTTGTTGGTTAACATTTTTGTTCATCAACAATATAGTTAGGAAACC